>PVJH01024374.1:0-33188 GCA_004026705.1 Nesogale talazaci | reverse complement strand
TAGCTTCTCATCTTCACAAGGGAAATATTGTGAGATTTCCCAGAAGTCTCAGGAGGAAACCATGCCCACACGGAGACCTCATTGGCTGCTCAATGGCTATCTCCAGATTAATAGACGAGGCTCCACCCCTACATCTCAATCATGAAATTAACATAAGCACATGACTGCCAGAGCCCCTTTTGTGTTTTTTTAAAACTTGCCTCAGTAGACTCATGTTGTATTTGTCCTTTTGTGCTTGATTTACTTCGCTTAGCATAATTTACTCCAGTTCTTCCCATGTGGCGATGTGCTTTATGCATTCGTCACTGTTTTTGAGGGATGTGTCATACTCCATTATATACCACAGTTTTTAAAATCCATTCATTTGTTGATGGAAATTTGGGTTGTTTTCAACTCCTTGCAATTTCAATGGTGCCACAATGAATATTGGAGAACACAAGTCTGACCGTGGTTCATTTCTTGTCGCTTCCAGATAGATGCCGAATAGGGGAATTGCTGGGTTGTATAGTAGTTCAATTTCCATCTATTTTAGATATCACCAAATCGATTTTCATAGTGGCTGTACTACTTAAAGATCATCCAGCTGTAGATGAGAGTTTCTGTCTCACCACACCCCTTCCAGCACTTGTTGCTTTCTGATTTTTTTGAATTGGACTTTCTTTGAGGGTGTTAGGTGGTTATCTCCTGTTATTTTAATTTGCATTTCTCTTATGGCTAATGATGGGGAACATTATCTCATATGGTTATTGCCCATGTGAACTTCTGCCCTTGTGAAACTTCTGTTCTTGTCCTTTGACCACCTCCTTAGTGGGAAATTAGTTTTTTTTCTTTTTGGATGCTAGTTGAGTATTGTTGATGTTAGTAATAAGGCCTTTGTCTGATATATCTTTGCTAAGCATGTTTTCCTAGTCTATGAGTGCTCCTATTACTCTCTTGATGAATTCTTTAGATGTACACAGGTATATTAGTTTCACGATATCCCACTTGTCAATTTGTGCCTCCTCTGTGTTTGTGTCCTCCCCCATTTCCCATAGCTTATGTATTCCCTGAGCTAAAGTTCTTAGGTTTGTCTCAATCCCTTGACTGATGGCCCTAATTGTTTGGGAGTCTGCCTCAAAGTCAGTGATCAACCTTCAGTTTATTCTTGTGCGTGGAGTGAGGTAAGGGTCTTTCTTCATTTTTCTAGAGGTAAATATCCATTTTTCCAGCACAACTTTCTGAAAAAGAGATTTGCTTTCCATTTGATATTTTGGGAGCCCTTATCAAAGATCAGTTGTCAGTATGCTGATGATTTCATTTCTGTGTTTTCTTTTTTTTTTCCATTTGTCTGAGTGTCTGTCATTACACCAAGACTATGCAGTGTTCAATACTGTGGTTGTATAATATATGCTAAAGTCAAGGAAAGCAAACCTTCTCACTGTATCCTTCTCCTTGAGGAGTTCTCAGCTAATTTGGGGCTTCTTCCCTTTCCATATAAAGTTGGTAATCAGTTTTTTCACTTCTTTCACTGAAAGACTTAACCAAGAGACTAATAAAGGAGCTCATAGACTGGGAAAACATCTTCAGCAATGACACATCAAACAAAGACCTTATTACTAAAATCTATAATACTCTGCAAACTTAAATTAAGAAAAAACTAATTTCCTATTAATGAGGTGGGCAAAGGGCCTGAACAGAAGTTTCACAAGGGCAGAAATACAAATGACCAATAAAGCATATGAGAAAATGTTTCTGATCACTAGCCATAAGAGAAATACAAATTAAAACCATGAGGTACCACCTAAAACCCTCAAAGATAGCTAAAATTCAGAAAATTCAGAAAGTAGTAAGTGTTAGAGGGGCTGTAGTGAGATAGGACCTTTCACCCACTGCTGGTGGATCTGTAAGTATGTACAGCCACTATGAAAATCGATCTGGTGATATCTAAAACAGATGGAAATTGAGCTAGAAAGGAACTTAGCAATCCCCCTACTGGGCATCCACCCAGAAGAGGCAGGCAACAATCCAAAACCAGACCTCTGTGTCCCAAAGTTCATCGCAGCACAGTTCACAGTTGTAAGAGTTGGAAACAGGCCAAATCTCCCTCACTGGATGAATGGAATAAAAAGCTGTGGCACATACATGTAATGGAGTACAACACTCCTAAAAAGCAGCGATGGGTGCATGAAACACATGGTTGCATGAGAAGAATTGGAGGAAATTAGGGTAAGCACAGTAAGCCAAGCAAAAGAGGACAAGTACAGCACAAGTCCACCAAGGTAAGCTTAAAAAGGCAAAAGGGGGCTGAGTCCCGGTGGTGTAATGGTTGTTTGCGGGACTGCAACCCACAGGGCTGACGGTTCAAATCCAGCAGCAGCTCTCCAAGAGCAAGGCTGGGCTTCCTAGTCCCACCAGGGCAGTGATGTCATACACACACACACACACACACACACACACACACACACACAAAAGGCAAAAGGGGTATAGGGGAAAAGTTTTATTCCTGGGGTGAGGTCCAAGTACTCTGGAGCATATGGCAGCTGTGGCAATCATTGATGTCAATTTCATGATTGACATGTAGGGGTGGAGTCTAGCCTGTCAATCTGGAGATAGCCATTGAGGAGCCAATGAGGCCTCTGTGTGGGCGTGGCTTTCTCCTGAGAATTCTGGGAAGTCTCACGGTATTTTCCCTTGTGGCAATGAGAGACCCTCTCCCCAGTTGTTGGGAGACAAGATGGCAGCATGTGATGAACCGGAAGAGCTGGGGGAGAAGCCACACAGCCTTACCATGATGGAACCAGACCTCTGAAGCCAGAAAAGCCACAGAGAGACTCTTGCCAGCACTGAGATGTTTCTGTCAACAATGGATACTGCTGATGGACCCTGAGTCCTGGAAACGAGGAACCATGAGGGGACCCCTGGCAGCGCCAGGACTCTGCAACCACTATCCTGTGACTTCGTGAGTCAGAAGGAGACTTTATGGACTGGTATCGGACATTTAGTCTAATATCAGACTTACGACTTTGGACTGGACTGGGTTGGGATGCTTTCTCGATGTTCTATTCCTCTTGTATATAAACCTTTCCCTTATGTCCATATGTATGCCTATGAATTTATTTTTCTAGTCTACACAGACTAACACAGGAACCAACTGAAAAGGGGAGAAAGAAGAAATAAAAGAAATGGGTAGTTGGGGAAGAGAGCACTAACCCATCTAAGGAGAGGGTTCTGTTTTTAGAGCCACAGGAGAGGGAGAGAGGGGTCAGACTTCAATCTGGTGTGCCATAAATGCAACATACTGGCACGAAGCAGGAAACCAACAGAGAAGTCTGTCAGGCTAGCTCCAATTCCAACTACATGGACACCTGCCCCCTCCCCTGTCCCCACCCCTCCCCAGCAACCACCACCAAAGAATTCATTTCAGAGGACAGTACTGAAACTACAGCTCAGGGAGAGGGGCGTGTCTGATCAGACCACACAGGAGCAAACAAACAAAGAGGAAAGGAAAGAGAGTAGGACACATCCTGGCCCACCGACTCCCAAGGATGACATTCCTGCTCAGACCAGCCAATGCACAGAGAGGACCACTGGACCAGCCCCACCACAAGATAGGACATCCCTCAGTGGCTCATAGCACTGCAGGGGACAACACTGAAGGTACAGTGTAGGAACTGTATGTGCTCTGACCCCACCACACCAGGGCGAAACACAAAAGGTGTGCAACAGAGCAGCAGAGGACGGAAAACCATACAGTCCCTGGGGAATACCAAAAATAGACTTTGGGGCCAGGGCATGGCACCCCATCACACTGCACTCTTAAAGGTCAACAAACAGACCTGGAACTATCTATAGGCTCTACTTTTTAGGGTCAATTCTTGTTTGCTGCTGTTTGTTTTGCTGTGACTTGTTTTTGTGCTTATTATTGTGTGTGCGTGTCTATCTAGATAAGATAGGCAGCATAAACAATCTGGAGGAGAAAACGTCGGGACCAAGCATTCTGGGGGTACATCTGAGAGGGGGCAGTGGGAGAGAGGAAGTGGGTGTTAACAAGAGAGCAAGAGACAAGGGAACAAGTGCTCTAAAATTGATGGCAAGGAGGGTGCAGGATGCAGGTAGTGCTTTATGAAGGACAAGGCAACTGAGAGGAATTACTGAAATGCAAATGAAGGTTGAATATGATAGACAAGAGGAAATTAAAAAGAAATAGAGGAAAGATCGAGGAGGCAAAGGACATTTATAAAGGTTTGAATACAGGCATGTATATAGCATATATATATTTATATGAATGGGTAGGAAAATAGATCTCTGTACATATAATTATATGTTAAGTATTAAGATAACAGGTGGACAATGGACCTCTATTGAAATACTTCTTCAATGCAAGAGCATTTTGTTCTCATAACCTGGCATTCCCAGGTGCTCACATTCCCTACTGGTCACTGAACATAAAGCAGGTGCATAAACAAATGTGATGAAGAAAGCTGATAGTGTCTGGATATCAAAAGATACAGTATATGAGTTCTTAAAGACTTGAAGATAAACCAGCAGCCATCTAGCTGAGAAGCAACAAAGTTCACATGAAAGAAGCACACCAGCCTATGTGACCATGAGGTGTTGATAGGAATCAGGTATCAGGCATCAGAGGCCCCAAACAAACAAACAAACAAAAACAAATCAAATCATTGTGAATGAGGCTGAGTGTGAGTGAAGACGCAAAGCCCATCTACAGACAACGGGGCACCCCCTTACAGAAGGGTTGTGGGGAGAAGACAAACAGTGTCACAATGATGACTCATATAACTTTCTTCTAGTTCTTTAGTGCTTCCTCGGCCCCACAATCATAACTCCAATTTTACCTTATAAATACAGCTAGACCACAGCATGGGTACAGGTAAGAGCTGGAAACAGGAAAAATCAGGACCGATAAACCCGTCAGGCTCAATAGAGAAAGAAGTGATACCAGGAGGGGAAGGGGAAGGTGGGGGAGAGAGGAGGAACTGATCACAATGATCTATCTATAAGCCTCTCCTAGGGGGAAGGCCAACAAAAAAGCAGGTGAAGGGAGACATCGGTCAGTGTAAGACATGAAAAAATAATAATAATTTATAAATTATAAAGGGTCAATGAGGGAGTCAGTGGGGGAGGGGGAAAATGAGGAGCTGCTACCAAGAGCTTAAGTAGAAAGAAAATGTCTTGAAAATGATGATGGCAACAAATATACAAACGTGCTTGACATCATGTACGTATGTATAGCTTTATGAACCTCCAATAAAATGATTTAAAAATTGTTTTCCTTTCTGATCATATGCAAAGTGGAGATCCCAAACCCACCTGCAAGATAATATGACACTCCCACACGGAGGAGCCACATGGAAGGGGTGATATACCCGGGGGAATTGTAGCGCTGATGAAAAACAAAACTAGCCTCTAACTTTTAATATTTCTTCCCCTTAGTATTAGGGTCTTAGTTTTAGTTAATTAATCTTGTTATACCTGCATATGTTCATTTGTATAATTAAGATAGTTCAATCCAAGATAAGTAAATTCTTCAGAAATAGTAACCAGAGAAATGATTACCTGAGAGTATGGGAAGAGGGGCGTGGGGAGAGGAGAAACCAACAACGATGATAACCTGAGGGGAACGAAGGATAGAATTGTAGGTGAGTGGGATAAGATATAGCAATAATAATAATAATCACAACATATAATAAGGGTACCTGGGGGTAAAGGGGAGGGGAAGGGTAAAGAAGAACTAATACCATAGAGTTCAAAAGGAAAGAAAATGTTCTGAAACTGGTGGTAGCACCAATTGTACAATTATGCTTGATCTTATTGAATTATGGATTGTTATAATAACCGTAAGAGCTCCCAATAGAATCATTAAATAAAATAAGATAAAAATCAACATCTTGACTCTTTTTACTTTAATTATTACTTCACTCTCAAAAATATTAGTGATGGGGACCTGTCACTTACAGGTAGAGACGTGTGGCAGGGGCCACGGTCCCTGGGCTGGCATGAGCCGCGCGCCCAGTGGAGGCAGCGCAGCCGAGAGCCGGAGCCATGGCCAGCGCTGTGGTGGCAGTTGGACTGACCATTGCTGCTGCAGGGTTTGCAAGCCATGAAGCATGCGGAGCCTCAAGTAAAACAAGTTTCTCCAAGTCTACCAAAATCTGCCTTCAGTGGCTATGACCAAAGTGGATTTGAACCCCAAATGACAAAACAGGAGGCAGCATCGATTCTGGGTGTAAGTCCAGAATTACTGCCAATGAGGAAAAAGAAGAGATGCTCATGGATGAATTATGCTCTTAAATCACTCAGATAAGAGAGGGTCTCCATACATAGTAGCCAAAATCAATGAAGCTAAAGATTTACTAGAAGGGCAAGCTAAAAAATGAAGTAAATGTATGATGAATTTTGAAGTACCTATTAGTTTACATGAGTCTGACTTTTTATAATAAAATGCCTCAAAGCAAATAAAGTGATGAAAATTTACTAATTACCACAGTAATGTAATGAAGCACCAGAATAATTTTACAAAATCAACAATGATAAAACCCATAAAAAGAAATAAATTTTAGGTTTTTTTTTTTTTTTGGCATCACTGCTCTCAGGTGGTGGGAGTAGGAGGCCCAGCCCCACTGCTGGAATTGAACCTCCATCCCAGTGGGCAGCAGTCCCGTGCACAACCACTACGCCACCAGGGCTCAGCCCAATATTTAGTTATTTTATGGTTAGCTATTTTCTTTAATGTTCAGCAATAACCAACTCTCAATTATTATAAACAAATGAATTAACATGCAATCATACCAATGATATTCTCAGTTTATGGTTAACCTTGTTTTGCTTTTACATTTTTTAAAAATCATTTTATTGGGGGCTCTTCCAGCTATCACATTCCACACATCCATGAATTGTGTCATGCACATTTGTACATATGTTAACATCATCATTTTCAAAATATTTTCTTTCAGTTTGAGCCTTAAGTATCAGCTCCTCTTTTTTCTCTCCCTTCTTCAATCTCCCACCCTCTTGGACCCCTGATATGTTATTATTTTCATATCTTATACCACCCACTGTTTCCCCTTCCCTCCCTTACTGTTATTGGAATCCGAGGGAGGTGAGGATAAGTTGCCAATTGATGTCGTCACTTATCTCCCCCTTCTCCAGCTACCTTCCCCTAATTTCATGTTATCGACATTCTTATTACTGTTCCTGAGGGTTTTATCTGTCTTGGAATATGTGTGTCAAGATCTGTGCTTGCTCAGATCTAGCAGGAATTGTAAGGTAGAACTGGGGTCATGATAGTTGGGGAAAGAAGCGTTAAAGAACTAGAGGAATCTTGTGAGTTTCATTGGTGCTATACTGCACCCTGGCTGTCTCATTCTTTCCTTGTGACCTCTCTGTGAGGGAATGTCCAAATGTCTACAGAGGGGCATCGGGTCTCCAAAACAACACCCATCATTTACATTGATATGTTTGTTTGATTGAATCTTCTGATGCCTGACAACTTGTCCCGGTCACATGTGAAGATCATCAGGCAGATTTACAGGAGCCCAAAATCTCATTTTTCTCCCACAGAAAGCTGGTGGTTTTGAACTGCTGACTTGTCATTAGCATAATTCACTGTGCTACCAGGGCTCATTTTTTAAAGTCTTGCAGCAATTAAAACAGTGTATGCCTCAAACTCATGCTAAAGAAATCATGAGATTTGAATCTTCATTGTAATTGGGTATGTGGACATGGCATGGGACCATATCTGACCTCCTCTGGCTACACAGAGGAGAAGAGTCTGTGGTAGTCACCTAATCTGGTGTCAATTTGAGGATCAAGAGTGTAGGGGTGAATTCTAGCCTATCAATCTGGAGACAGCCAATGAGACGGCTGTGTTGGCAGGGCCTTCTGAGAATTCTGGGAAATATGATAATTCCTTCTTGGAGGCAGTAACATTGTCTCTCTCAATTCACTGCCTGAGAGATGCTCTACTGACAAGAAACAAGGCTGACTCCCTGTGAGACATTCTGAAGGGGAAGTCACATGGACCTACCCTGATGGACCAGATCTTTGAAGCCAAAAATCCACATAGAGACTCCTGCCAGTGCTAAGATGCGTGAGAAACCACAGAGAGGCCCCTGCCAACACTGATGTGTTTATAATGTTACTGGATCCAAAGACATTCTACCCACTGGCCTGTGGTTGTCCTGCATTTGATGTCATTGCATATGTTTCATGAGTCTGAAGAGGACATTATAGATTGGTACTGGACATATGGACTAATATGAAACTTATGACCTTGGACAGAACTGGGTTGGGAAGTATTCTTAATGTACTATTTCTTATACACATATTTTTTCTGTGGATTTTTTTCTTTAGTCTACCCAGACTAACACAGAGTCCAGTTCCACATCTGCCCAAGGATGATTCCTATGAATTATTTTGCCTCCCTCTCTCCAACTTCTACCCTCTTCTAACACTAGTGGTTGGAAGGGAGAACCCTTATGATTCTCCTCTGGTAAGTTCAATAATAGGTCACAGTGACCACACAGACCTCACAGATAATAGTCATGATTAAGGGTCATTATTAAGGAAGTTAGCAGCTTACAATAAGTCAAGATCAGAAAACATCGAGGAAAGAGTACTTGGTTCCCAGTACCGCCTTTTCTCATAGGTGCCAGCAGCCATGTCTCTCTTTATCTTCAGCCTCTCAGACAGGCAATCTCTTAGCATCTACGGTCTTTCGTGGCCTGAGAAGTTCACCACTCCTCTTGGGGTCACGGCATAGCCAGCCTGCTCTATCTCTTGGTCAGAAGTTCTTGTACAAACCGTTTTCTTTCTGTTGTACTCAGTTTCCTTATTTTGGCATTTCCTCATTTCTGAAGATACTGTATACTTTAAACGGTCAACTTGAGCCCACCGCAGAAAATGAGCCACATCTCTGAGGTTCATCAGAGCAGGTACAAAGACTCAATGAACTTGGTCTCTTCCAATGAAGTCAGGCCCCCCCCCACCTCCTCAAAGTCCCATCTTCAGAGAGGGTGACTTAACAGTGCTGGGACCGCTTGGCTGCAGGAAGCCGACAGGGTGTGCGTTCACACAATGATGCGGGGACTGCGTCAAGCTCGAGGTGAGCCCGAGGCGGTGGGAGTGTAATGGGACAAGAACACAGACACGGAGGGGATAGAATGGCTCTGGAAGAATCGGCAGCTCTTAGAGTGAGAACTGTGAAATCACACCGTCTCAGCACTGAGCTCAGTATGGGATCAAGGATCAGGATAAGATGAGGAAAGGAAAAACTAAACTGTTCGGCCTTGACATCATTGAAAGAATAAGCATTGACCATATAGAAAGGTGAGAGAATGAAGCAAAAAGATACTGGAGACAGGCAGGGAATCACTGGGAGGGGATGAGAGTGAAGCAGAGAGAGGAGGCAAATGGACAGACAGGTTACTCTGGATGAGCTTTGCCTGAATTTGTCCTGGGCTGCAGGTGACTGGCTTGTCATCTGCTCAGAGGGAATTTCAGTGACTTCTTGCTACAGAATTTTTCATTTTTATTTTTGCTTGTAGCTTGACCTCCACGCTGTTCTAAACCACATAGGAGTCCATTCTTCAGGGCCCAGTCACTGGAGATTATAATGCTGTGGACTTACCTTACAGAACTGACAAAGGAAAACATCTGCTGGTACCAGGTGAAGGTCTGGTCTACTGCTGCGATTTGCCTCTCACTCCTCAGTGCCTGTTTCATTGTGAGCCGTTGGGGTAAGTGTTTGCTGAAATGCATGTGGTCTCTTGTTCCCTTTCTTGATGACCTTTTCTAAGAATTCTCAGAAAACCTAGTCTCTACTGCCATAAAATGGCAGCCCTTACTAGCAATAACCTGTTTTCTTTGTTCTATGAATCATTATTATTAATTTGCGTCATTGGTCCTACTTTGCCTGATCTTAGTTGTATTCTCAATTGTGAACATGATGTAGCCTTTATGTGTCTTCCCGTTGCAGCACCGGGCTTATAGGTGCACCAATGTCAATCTGTTCATTTGTATTGAGAAACCCTCTCTTGGGAGAACAATTCTGATTCAGAACCCCTCAGTATTTGGTTCTGTTGCACAGAGAGCTGCTATGAGTCAGAACCAACTTGATGGTACCTGAAACAATTGGGGGTGCAACAAGCATTCCTTCCATGACTGCTGTAGTTCTGCATTCTTAATCTTCACGGGGGTCCCCCAGAATCAAAAGGAAAATTGTTCAAACAAAGATGCAGTGGGGGCTGCGTCCCGGTGGTGTAGTGGTTGTGCCGGACTGCGGCCCACTGGGATGGAGGTTCGATTCCAGCTCCACGGAGCAAAGGCTGGACCTCCTACTCCCACAACCAGAGGGCAGTGATGCCCCCAAAAACAAACAAACAAACAAAAACCAAACAAACAAAGATGCAGTGGGGGTGGGGGATACAGGAAACGATGTCATCTTCCTTCCTTTGCCTGGCTTTATGTCTTGGGTGAAACTCGGTCATTTTTCTATTCTGTCTTCGACCATTTGGTTGTCGTGGCTTGCTCTATTCTTTGATGTTATGGTGCAATGTGATATTCTAAATCAAGTGACAATATGTCACAATACGTTGGCAACACAGTCTAGTTTCTTTGAAGTTATAAATGTACATTATAAGCCTTTTTTTAAACCCAAGAAATGATATAAATGGAATTTTGCTTTATTAACAATGGAATCATTACTAAAATTAAATATTGTTTGTTTTGTGGTCTACAGCAAAAGATGAATGGATTAAGAATCGCCATTTATTTATATCAAAGAAAAGAATATGCACAGGTAATAGATTTAGTGGCAATAATAGCAGCTTGATTTTAATCTGTACATGAGAATGGTGAATTAAATAGAAAATTAAGAATGGAAGAGAGATCATATTTTACTCTGTGTTGCCAATGAACAAATATACCATTTTTAATGAAAGATTTCCCAATGTCTCCAAGCGGGTCTCCACCATTGAGTTGATTCTGACTCATGGAGACCTTCCCTAATTTTCTGAGGCTTTGTAAATCTTTAAGGGGGCTTCCTCTTTCTTCCAAGAGGCAGCCAGAGGACTAGAACTGCAGGTTTGCAATCAGCCGTCCAACGTTGAGTGATAGTGTCCCAGGACTTCTTTCTGCGTCATACGATCTTACCTGTCTTTAATGTAACCCCATGTATCTATTAAAAGTTATCAGAATCCAAAACATTTCAGGAAAATAGAAGTATCTATGCTCTTTGAGGACTAAAGAGTCATTTTGTTGCTCTTTGCTGCTTTCCCTGACAAGTGCCCACACCTTTTCTTAAATGTTGTGCTGTGATCTTGCCTTCCTTCTGGGACCCTGATTGATAAACTTACCCATTTTGATGCTAATAATGACGATGTCTAAATACGTGTGTATATGTATGTATATGTGATTGAGAAAGGTAGCTTTTCTGACATGCTAGATCTTGGTGATTCAAGATAAAGATTGTGAAAATTCCTGAAATAAATAAGAATTTCAAACCTTAAAAAAATTTGAAAAAAATATTTGAGAGACTGTTTGCAACTATGTGCAGGACATGATTCTCACTGGGAATACACTGGATTTTCTTCCCTGTGGTTTACAATTTGCATCCTAATTGAAGGAGACCAAGATATGTTTGCAAATGTAGAGAAAACTTTAAGAAGTCAGAGTAAAGAACATACTTTTTAGAGAACTTTCACAGAAGGAACCATGTGGTGGGGTTGAGGTTAAGCCAGTTTGGGTAAAGTGGGAGGGAGAGGAAGACAGAAGTAAAATTATATGGCTCCATAGCCTTGCCTAGATATACTAAAAATGATGAGAACTGATGATTCTTCCTCTTTTCCAGTGACTCATAATTCTCCGAGTAACCGAAGTGTCGGGCAGCTCACTGATCACCCAGAGTATGACAATTTGACGTGCCGCTATGAGAGAAATGGACTGAGAGGTACCCCTTTGAATGAGCATCAAGGCTTCCTTTCCCAGCAATTCAGTTCTCAGTCTCGCAGTTTGCATCTTCAGAACTGCAACTTCTGTGCTCTGACTGCATGGCTTTCTTAAACCGTGTAGCTGAATGTCTTGAACCCAACAGCCAGGGAATCGACTTCAACTTGCAGCAACTCTATATAGGACAGAGTAAAACTATTCCTTCCGGTTTGAGAGACTGAAAATCTGTACAGAAGGAGAAAACCCTATCTCTTCTCCGTGGGGGGGCTGGTGGGTTTGATCCCAAGACTCTTTGTCCTGCAATCTAATTATTATCTCACAGGACCACAGGTATTTCTAAATTAAAGTATTGAGGCTCTAGGTTTGATTCTTCAAGTTCTCTCTTCTTCAGGATTCTCTAGCCTACAGTATTTCAGGCCTCAATTCTGAGAATCACTTTTATTGTTTATAATCGTTTTTTTGTTGTTGTTGTGTTTTAGGTGAAAGCTTGCACAGTTAATGGTTTTCTATCTAACATTTTTTTTTTGGTCAGATTGTTCTGTGCTTTCTGATCCAATTTTTTGTTTTGTCTTTTTGTGTGTGGGCATCACTGCCTATGGTGGTCGTGGGCGCTACCCAATGCCGCTCCTGAGAGCCGCCGCTGGATTTGAACCACCAAGCCCGGGGGCCGCAGTCCCGCACTCAACCACTTACGCCACTGGGGCTCAGCCCTCAATTTTTTTTTTTCTAGGCATCACTGCCCAGGTGGTGGAAGTAGGAGGCCCAGCCTTTGCCCCTGTGGAGCTAGAATTGAACCTCCATCCCAGTGGGTCGCAGGCAGCCCCCAATTTTTACAAGATGTCATCATTCTCATTGTTTCCATTTTGTCTGTTCTGTTGGAACTCTCTTTGTTTTATTTTCTGTTGTTATTATTCTATATTCCTGGGCCCTTTTGCCTATAGAATCTCTGCTTTTGGATGCTGACTCACTCACTTCCATCAAGTGGATTCTGACTCACAATGACCTTAAAGAGTAGGTTAGAACTTCCCAGTGGGCTTCTGAAACAGCAACTCTTTAAGAGATAGAAAGCTTCATCTTTCTTCTCCCCCTGAGTGAGTGCTTTGTTCATTGGAAATGCTGACATTGCAGTTAGCTGACCCATGCATAATCACTACACCACCCAAACCCAAACCCAACTCAAGGCCACTAAGTGAATTCTGACTCATAGACACCTTATAGGATAGGGTAGGACTGGCCCCTGTGAGTCTTGGAGTCCTGTACATCTTAGAGAAGTTAAAGCCCTGTCTCTCCTCCATGGAATAACTGGTGGTTTCAAAATGCTGGGTTAGGGCTTGGCAGCCCAGCACCGAACCTCTGCACCCCAGAGCTCCTCACCACATCAGGCTCCTTCCTCCACCAGGGCTCCTCAGTGCTGCTGCTGGGCTCACAGACTTGACTGTTAAAGGACACTTTACTCACACAGAAAGTAAGAGACAGTGAGATGTCCAAGTTCAAAGGATGTCCGAGGTCAGTCATCTTGAGAGTTCTCTGTCTTCACTCCATCTTTAGACTTCTCCTCCACCCTGGTGGAGACAATGAAGACAGGGACAAACCCAGAGCAGAGGAGTCACACCCTCAGCCTTGTACACCACTCTGCTGCAGCAACTCCTCTCTTCATTTTTGTAGTCACATGTGACCACAGGGCTAAATGTACGTGTGTGTGTGTGTGTGTGTGTGTGTATCACTACTCTGTCCTCTGTATGTACCCATCAAAACACAAGGATGGCATTTCTCATTCAATATCAAAATAATTCCTCTTTACTTCACTCGAGAGCACTCATAGCAATATAAATAATTCCAGTACTCCTCCTATCCAGATTGATAATATCCAGGATTATCACAGGCCTAAACTACTGTCAGTGTAGATTTTACAAAACAAAGGATTGTGAATCTAGTGATAGAGGATAGTCTCATTTATTTGACAAGTGAGTCACGAGATGTGCAAACTCTTCGCATGCATACTTTATGGCTTTCTCACTTTTAAGGGATAGTATTAATCTATTGATCTTAGAAGCCAAAAAAAATTGGTGCGATTCCAAATAAAAGTAAGCAATATGTTCTTTGCTTTATGTTAATCGCTCTTATTTAGTTATTTAGTCCCTGTTTTTTTGTTTTGTGGCATCACTGCCCTGATGAGAGTAGGAAACCCAGCCTTGCTCCTGGAGAGCTGCTGCTGGATTTGAACTGTCAACCCTGTGGGCTGCAGTCCCACACACAACCACTATGCCACCAGGGCTCAGCCTAACTCTCCCTGTTTTTAAAGCAACTATTAGCATAAATCACATTACTACCCAACATATGTAAAAATGACAATTTCTTATATATCCTTTACTAGTTTAACCCCGGAATTAATCTTTATTTCATCTAATAAAGAAAACCTAATCTTCAACTAACACTGAATAACCATTCAGATCTTAAATGGAACCCTTAGCTTTAAACTTGATTACCTTTCATTAATATTAGCTACTGTCTTTTTATTTGTAACCTGATCCACTGTAGAATTTTGAATTCTACACTCAGAGCCTTAGATATGAATCACTTTTTCAAGTACTTCCTTCTATTCTTAATTACTGCACTAATCTTAGTAACCATTAACAATCTATTTCAACTGTTCAATGGCATTGAAGTTATATCTTTCTTACTAATTGGCTGCTGATATGGTTGAACAGATTTTAAGACAAGCCATTTTTATAACCACATTGATGATATTGAACTTGTATTAGTCATCCCAGGATTCCTTATTCACTTTAACTCACGAGAACTTCAATAAATCATTATAGACACAGACAACAATTTTCCATTTCTAGGTCTCCATTACTTGAAAGCAAGAGGAAAATCAGCCTTATTTGACCGACACACGATTGCCCTCACATTGAGACAGTTTCACTCCACTGTCAGCCCCTCTTCAGTCTGGTATGATAGCAGTAGCAGATGTCTTTTTTTGGGGGGGAGGGGGCAATCACTGCCCTCTGGTGGTCATGGGAGCTACCCAGTGCTGTTCCTGAGAGCCACCGCTGGATTTGAACCACCAAGCCTGCAGGCCGCAGTCCCGCACTCAACCACTTACTCCACTGGGGCTCAGCCCCCAGATGTCTTTTTATTGATCTGATTTTACCCTCTTTTTTTAAATATAGATTTTATTGGGGGGTCTTACAGCTCTCATAATATTCAATGCATCATTTGTATTAAGCATCCTTGTATCCGTGTTGCCATATTCATCTACATTTTCTACTTGACCCCCCCAGCATGAGCTCCTCTTCCCCTCTTTCCTCTAGTTCTTTATTTTTTTAAATTCCAACTCCCCATATTTCCCCTTCCCCTTTCTCCTCCCCCATGAACTCCTGATAACTTACAAATTATTATTACCTCTTCATATTGTACACTGTCTAATGTGTCACCTCACCACCTCCACCTCCACCCCCCTGTTGTCTGCACCCCAGAGAGGTACATGTAGATCCCTGAATTAGTTCTCCCTTTCTATTCCACCATCCCTCCACCCTCCTAGTGTCACCACTCCCCACTAGTCTCAAGAGAATATCTATGCTAAATTCCCACATTTCTGAATCCAATGTACATCCCCTGGTCTGGCGGAATATGTCTGGCAGAATTGGGATGATGATAGTTGGTGGGAGGAAGCATTTGAGAACCAGAGGAAAGTTGCACATTTCATTGCCACTACACTAGGCAATTGCCACTACCTAGACTGGCTTATCTCCTCTCTGCAGCCCCACTGTAAGAGGATGTCCCTTCACTTATTGATAGGCTTTGGATCCCCAATCTGAACTCCCCCTCATTTATAATGATATAATTTTTAGGTCTTTAATGCTTGATACCAGATCCCTTTGACACCTTGTGATCACTCAGGCTGTTGTGCTTCTTCCATGTGGGCTTGCTTCTTAGCTAGATAACCACTTATTTACCTTCAAGTCTTTAAGACCCCAGATGCACACCTTTTGATAACCAGGCACCATCAGCTTTCTTCACCACATTTGCATATGTACATATTTGTCATCAGCGATCATATCAGGAAAGTGAGCATATAATGTTATGATTATTAGTTCTTGCAATCCGATAATTGATCACTGGCATCTCTTGGTCCCAAAAGCTGGTGTGTTTCTTCCATGTGGACTTTGTTGCTTCTGAGCTGGATGGCTGCTCATTTACTTTCAAGCCTTTAAGATCCTAGATGCTACATCTTTTGATAGCCGGGCACCATCAGCTTTCTTCACCACATTTGCTTATGCACACATTTGTTTTCTGTGATTGTGTCAGGGAGGTGCACATCATGGAATGCCAATTTAAAAGAACAAAATATTCTTGCACAGAGGAAGTACCTGATGGAGGTTCAATGCCCATCAGCTGTCCTAATTCTAAGCCTATAAGCATATACCTATTGATCTATTTCCCCATCATCTATGAATATATGCAACTATATAAATGCCCCTTACAATGCAGTTCTTTTCTCTATTTCCCTATACCCCCTCCTGTCCCACCATCATGCTCAATCTCCATTTGGGTTTCAATATTTTCTCTCTGTTACATTAGTCTTAATCCATCCCTATCAGACCTGCCACATCCACCCTGCCACCGATCCTGAACCCCATGCTACTCCTCCCATCCCTGGATCAGCCAACAGCCGCCACCTCCATCCACCCTGGTACCATCAGTCCCATTGTCCCTACCCCCAGACCACCCATCCAGCCTACCCCATCTAGATAGACCTGTAGAGAACATACCATTCTCAAAAAAAGGGTATCCCATAATGAAGCAACGGAAGAAATGAAAACAATGAAAATATCAACAAAAAAATCCCCCAGTGGGCTGAGCTCTGGTGGCATAGTGGTTGAGTGTGGGACTGCGGTCCACTGGCTTGGTGGTTCAAATCCAACAGCAGCTCTTCAGGAACAAGGCTGGGCCTCCTACTCCCATTAGAGTGCCCCCCCCCCAAAAAAAACCCCCAATATCTAACATGTACACGTACATGCAAAACTACAAAGACAATAACAATGCAAAAACCTACAAATAGTTTAAGGTCTTTCGTTGACCTTCAGGAGTGTCTCCAGGTTGAGTGCAATGGGGTGCCACTGGTCACAAAGTATATCTTTGGTGCTCCATCTGGAGTTCCATGTTCTGTCTCACACCCTTAGTTTTTTGCCATGGTGTGGTTGGGTCAGACAGGGTATAATCCCGACCCTGTTTCCCCACTGGTGACCCCAAAATGCCTTGGGTCAGTGAGAGTAGCTGTATTTCATATTGCGGCCAGCCATACGGTCCTCTCTTTGTATCGGCAGTTCTGAGTAGGAATATCGTCCTGAAGGCTCAGTGGGCCAGGATGTACTTCATTCTGTCTTCCTCCCCCTTCATTTATTCTTGTGTGCTCTGGTCAGGCATATCTCTCTCCCCAAGCTGCAGCTTTCTTGCTAACCTCCAAGGCAAACTCTCCTGGGGGAGAGGCGGGTGCTCCTGCAGTTGGAATTGGGGTTGTGCTCTCAGACCTCTCCGCTGGTTCTCCACTCCATTGCTTCATGCTGCATTCACTTTCGGGAACAACATATTTAAGTTTGTTTCCTCTTTTTCAATCTCTAGGAGCTCTTCTCCCCCACCCACCCCCACCCCCCGCCCAGGAGCTCTTTTAGAAAATAGTTAAACTGTTCAAACTTTAACCCTATATTTAGGAGACCTTACAAATTCCTCACCGCTATTTGCGCCCTCACACAAAACACTAGCAAAAAAAACCCATTATCTTTCCCACCTTTAGTAAATGAGCCTTAAAAATAGTGACAATTGGAATTAATCAGCCCCAGTTTGTCTCCATATCTCTACCCATGCATTCCTTAACGCCCTTCTATGTATAAGCTCTGATTCCATCATTCACAGCCTTAGTAATGAGTAAGATCTCTGAAAAAAATAGAGGTCTGTGTACAGTCCTCCCTTTCACACCACAGGCATTAACAATAGGTAGCCTAGCATAAACAGAAACCCCTTCCTCACAAGATCTTATCATGGAAGTGACTAGTTTATCCTATACTTCTACATTCTACATTCTCCTACTGAACTGAGTAAGAACCACTATAACATCTATTGACAGCACTTGGATTATTATTGCTTGCTTTCTGAAACCAACCTTGATTTCCATCAATAGTCATTATTAATGAAAACAACCAAAATTCAATTAACACCATCGACCACCCTGTAATAGAAAGCAATTTTGCAGGCAATATATTGTTTATGAAATCTTCCTCTAACTAATAAGTCTAATGTAACTATAGTTGCTTTAATATTTCTGTTACTGGAATTTCTCCTCACAATTCAACTAAATATTCTAACCTACAACTTTACATTTTAATTTACCTACACTATCTCTTAACTTTTCAAAGATGTCACATTATTTCCCTTCAATCATACAGTGTATTACCCTTTTACCAGGCCTAACAACCAGTCAAAACTTAGCCTCTTCCTCCTTAGACCTTGCTTGACTATAAAAAGTTCTACCGTAAGTGGTTGAGTGTGGAACTGCAGCCCACAGGCTTGGCGGTTCAAATCCAGCGGCGGCTGGGTAGCGCCCATGACCACCAGAGGCAGTGATGCCCACACACACAAAAAAAAGTTCTACCTAAAAGCAGGTACTCTCATATATCTAATAGCATTCACCTTAACCTCCGACCCAAAAGAGATGGTGAAATTGTATTTCATCTCCTTCTCATCCTTCCTATCTTTTGTATTCATTCTTTTTTGTGGAGGGGGCATCACTGCCCTCTGGTGGTCATGGGAGCTACCCAGCGCTGCTCCTGAGAGCCGCTGATGGATTTGAACCGCCAAGCCTGAGGGCCGCGGGTCCACACTCAACCCCTTATGTCACCGGGGCTCAGCCCCTGCACTCATTCTTATATACTAATGACCCCAAAAAATTCAATTGCAATAAATACATTAATGAATAAGCTCCATCCAGTTATAGCCATTTTTCAATTTCTAGACCCATATAAAGAAGACCCTCCTATAAAATATTCCTGAATATCACCAATTTATTCACCACCATTAAAAAAGCAATCATTTTTTAAAAATCATTTTATTAGGGATCTCGTAAAACTCTTATCACAATAAAAAAAAAATGGGCTGAGCCCCGGTGGCGTAGTGGTTGTGCGCGGGACTGCGGCCCACTGGGTTGGAGGTTCAATTCCAGCTCCCAGGAGCAAGGGCTGGGCCTCCTACTCCCACCACCTGAAGGCAGTGATGCCTAAAAAATAAAAAAAATAAAAAACTCTTATCACAATCCATACATTCATCCATTGTGTTGAGCACATTTGTACATTTGTTGCCATCATCATTTTCAAAACATTTTCTTTCTACTTGAGCCCATGTTATCAGCTCCTTGTTTGCCCCCTCCTCCTCCTTCACCCTCCCTCCCTCATGAACCTTTGATAATTTATAAATTGTGATTATTTTTTCATGTCTTACACTGACCAATGCCTTCCTTAACCCACTTTTCTGCTCTCTGTCGCCAGGGAGAGGGTTATAAGTAGACCATTGTGATCAGTTCCCCCTATCTTTTTTTTCTTTTTTCTTTTCCTTTTTTTTTTTCTGCATCACTGTCCTGGTGGGAGTAGGAAGCCCAGCCTTGTTCCTGGAGAGCTGCTGCTGGATTTGAACCATCAACCCTGTGGGCTGCAGTTCTGCACATAATCATTGCACCAGGGCTCAGCTCCCCCCTATCTTAAGGTGACCAGACATCCCCCTTTTTAAAAATTTAACAATGTCCTGTGCCATTTTAAAATTAAAATAAATATATTACTATACTATTTTTGCATTCTATGAAAATTTTTCTTGCTGCATATAGACCAAGTTTTTAATCAAGAACATACACACACACACACACGGATCCTGCACACACACCCCTCCCATCAATGCTGTCCTGCTTTACCAATGTCAAAATCTGGTGATTATATATAGTCACTTTAATATTTGACATTAAAAT
This sequence comes from Nesogale talazaci, assembly GCA_004026705.1. Taxonomy (NCBI): domain Eukaryota; kingdom Metazoa; phylum Chordata; class Mammalia; order Afrosoricida; family Tenrecidae; genus Nesogale; species Nesogale talazaci. The sequence continues at coordinate 13,231 of PVJH01024374.1, read as the reverse complement.
ATATATTTTATTTATATAAAAATATAAAATAATATATTATATATATATATAAAATCTTTCTTGGTGGTTCTCATCATAGCATCATTGAACTAGTCAGTAGTATAGGACTTGTTAGGTAGAATAGTAGAGGGGAATGGACATCCATTGCGCATGCTCAGAGGTTTGAACTTCCGGCCAGGAAGGCTGCACCTGGATTGGCCCACCCAGGCCAGGTGGATTCAATTCAGCCAATGGGGTGGACCAGGGTTGTCAAAAGGTTTGACTCTGACGCTCTTTCCCAACGGCTGCAATACAATGTATCCCAGCCATGTTGCTGTCTTGGAGCCCACCACAGTGATTCTCCCTAAGCAGCTTCACTTCTTCTAACTTTCATAAAACTCGCTTGGATCACAAAACGTGTGAATTCTTTCTTGTGGGAACCAACGCCTAAGGTATAGATCTCTTCTCTCTCTCTCTCTCTCTCTCTCTCTCTCTCTCTCTGCAATAATTTTATTGGGAGCTCTTATAATGTTCAATACATCATTTGTATCAAGCATATTTGTACACATGTTGCCATCTTCATTTCCAAATATTTTCTACTTGAGCCCTTGGTATAAGCTCCTCTTTATCCTTCCTTTTTTTAAAAAAATCATTTTATACAACTTTTATACAACTCCCATCACGATCAACACATATGCCAATTGTATGCATACCACATTTGCATACCTGTTGCCGACGTCACCCCTGAAGCATCCTCTCTCCACTTAGACCCCCAGTTCCAGCTCCCCAAATTTCCCCTCCCCTCTCCCCCTCCCCCATGAACCCTTAATAATTTACACACAGTTATTACTTTTTCATAGCATACTCGGTCCAATGTGTCCCTTCACCCACTTCCCCACTGTCCGTATTCCAGAGAGGTCACATGTAGATCCCTGCAATTCTACTCAACCTTCCTTCCACTCTCCTGGTATCACCACACCCACCACTGGTCCTGAAGGGATCATCTGTCCTGAATTCCCCATGTTTCTGACTCCAGTGTACATCCCCTGGTGTAGCCGGATTTGCAAGATAGAACTGGGATCATGATAGTGGGTGGGAGGAAGCATTTGAGAACTAGAGGAAAGTTGCATACCTCATTGTTGCCACACTGTACCCTGACTGGCTCCTCTCCTCCCTGCAACTCCTCTGCGAGGGGGTGCCGCTTCACCTATTGATGGGCTTTGGGTCCCACTCAGTACTCCCCCTCATTTAGAATGATACAATTTTTAATTCTTTGTTGCCTGACACCTGATCCCTTCGACACCTCGTAGTCACATTGGCTGGTGTGCTTCTTCCATGTTAGCTTTGTTGCTTCTGAGCTAGATACTGGCAAGTTTACTTTCAAGCCTTTAAGATCCCAGATGCTAGCTGTATCTTTTGATAGCCGGGTACCATCAGCTTTCTTCACCATATTTGCATATGCACCCATTTGTCTTTGGCAATCAGGAAGGTGAACAAGCAATGCCATAATTTTTAGTTCTTAAATCCTGTTAACTGATTTCTTTGGCACCTCGTGGTCACACAGGCTGGTGTGCTTCTTCCATGTGGGCTTTGTTACTTCTCAGCTAGATGGCTGCTTGCTTACTTTCCAGCCAGATTTACCATACAATTAAGATAAAGGGTGTTGGGGTATTCACATATGGGAAAAATTTTTTAGAGTAAAATACTTAAAGTGTTCACGTACACCTATTAAAAACTTAAATGGGGCTGAGCCCCGGTGGTGTAGTGGTTGTGCGAGGGACTGGGGCCCACTGGGATGGAGGTTCAATTCCAGCAGCGATGCCACAGGAGCACAGGCTGAGCCTCCTACTCCCACCACCAGAGGGCAGTGATGCCCAAAAAAACAAAACAAGACAAAAACTTAAATGACTGAATCTTGTTTAAGAAAATGAGGGTTAGACACAGCACAGCATTCAGTAACACCCATTTTCTATAGGAGAATTACGTCTGCAGGACTAAGACATATGAAAGAAAAATAAAAAGAACCAAAATGTGCTTAAAAGCTAAGAAAGTACTAAGCTGACAAATATATTGTGGGAACAGAACAATTTCTCCCAAGTTGTCTCCCCCCAATATATGTCTAACTTAACCTGCTTGCTACATGTGGCATATGACCATACACTTGAAGGTCAACCAAAGCAGGTCAGATGCTATTCTCCCTAAGGGTTATCAGTAAGCTACAGCAATCAGGCTGTATAGCCTGTCCCACCCTAAATAGGGCCCACTCCCTTCTGATAAGGATAGTAGTAAACTACTTCCTTATAGGAGAGACAGGGAGGTCAAGCCCACCCAAGGATGGCTGCCATATTGAATCTAGTCAGCTTTTCTTGTCACATGTATATCTTAGTCCCTCCCCTTCCTATTAAGTGTGCACACCTAGCTTATCTCCTTCCTGTCATTGTACATCCTCTTCCTGTGATGTGTATGTTGATTGTGCACTCCTTTCCTGTGACATTTGGTTACCTGTAAACATGTCCACAAAGTAGATTTATGCTGTGGTGAGCAATGAAATCCCTCCCTCCTAGTGGATCCTTCTGGCTGGCTCTCTCTGAATGGGTCCCTGGTTCCCTCTGGGGCTGTCTGGTTCCGGGGTTCCAGCCCGTGCTGTGCATGGACCTAGCTACTGAGTTCATGGTCACCCAGGGGCTGAGCATACTGACTCCATTGTTTCTATCTTTCATATTTTCTCTGACATTGCTATAATCTTTATCTGTTATCGCTGTACAATTGTGCCTACCGGGCCCCGGGATGATGTGCTGGAGGCAGCTTCCTCTAACAACATATAATAATATTGAGTTGCCTATTTTTGGACAACCCCGAAAGCAAGTAGTTTGAATGGAAATTCAATGATTTCAATCCACAGTCCTTCTCTTCTCTCACTAGGGTGTTAGAACTTTAAGTCTAAAGGAGTCTATCAGTTCCTTTTATCTCCAACAGGCATGTTTAAGGGAATGTCTGGCCCACTTGGTGATTTTCTAACTCAGATTCTTCTGGTGTGGCCTATGAGAGATGCAGAACACCTCAAGAAGACAGTGTCTAAAGCCACGTCGTCTATAGGACAGGGCCTGGGTCATCAAGGGCTAAAAAAAACTGGATTAAAGATTCATGGTAGTACAAGGGAGAATGCCCCTCCCCCCTTGGGTGTTCATAAAAGCAAGGTTAAGTGCTTTAGCCAAGCGCAAACCACCCTCCCAATCCCTTTACCAACCATCAGAAGTTAGACCGTCTTTCAGACCGACACATCCTCATTCTCCCTTGGTCATGAATCTCCACCATGATATATTTAGCACCAATGTAGGAGTGCCCACCCCATACTGCTGACCTCGGAGCATTGTAAGAGGACAACTTTAAAATCTTTCTATATCAAGGCTTCCTGTGAGGTAATCATTTCCTTTCCCCCCCCCCCCTAAACTCTTAACTCACTGTATTTATTATATCTTTTCATTTTTTAAAATCATTTTATTGGGAGCACTTACAAATGTAACAATCCATAATACAATTAGATCAAGCATCATTGTATAATCCCTGCCACCATCATTTTCAAAACACTTTTTTTCTTCTTCTTGAACTCTTTGATATCAGCTCCCCTTTAACTGATTCCTCCCCCACCGTGCCCTTCAGAAACCATTGTCCTTATAAATATATATTTCTCTATCTTACACCATCCAATATCACCATTTACCTACAATTCTATTATTCATTCTCCTCAAGTGGGGTTATATAGTCATCACTGCTGTCTTTTCCTCACTGGCCCCCTTCTCCACACTCTCTCCTGGTACCCTCAGGAAATCAGTACTCCCATTATTCTTTCTGTGGGGCTATCTATCATGGATTTCATGCATCAAAGAATTTTAATTATACTAATGAGCATACACAGGTGTAACAAAATTAATAAGGTCCAACTCAGTCTATAATAGGAAGGGAAGAAAATATAAAAGAATTTTCTAAGCACAACTCAACCTAATTACAAAGGACAATATGCTGTTTTTGTGTGCTCTTCTGTCAGTTTTCAATTCATAGTGACCATATAGGGCAGAGTAGAACTGGCCTGTGAGGTTATTTCTTGGAAGATTGTAACTCTTTTATAAACTAATTGATCTGCTTATTCATTTATCTGTTAATCTGTATATCTTTATGGAAGTGCCACAGTTATTTTATTTGGTGGAGCTGCTCAGTGGGACAAAACACTTAACTTTTATTTAGCAGCTAAGTACTTAAACGGTGCGCCACCAGGGATTCTAATTGGCAACGTAGACCTGTGCACATAAATGAAGGCCACCGAAAAATGGGAGCAAAGAAAGGGCCTCTCTTCAGAGTTTGCCGCCCCCCAGGAGAGAGCTCCCCATCCCTTGTGATTTGGCAGAGACTCAAAGGCAGGGAGGGAGTTGGAAAGCTTCATAATGGAAAAAAGCGAGTTTTCAGAAAGGCCCCGACTGAGGCTCTGGGCCTGAGGCAGCTGGGGGCGGCTCGCTGGAAGTGGAACAGTCCGTGCCAGTGGTTCCACCAGAGAAACCAAACTGTGGCATCGAGTAGATTCAGACATGAAGTCTGAATTCCCTACACAGGATTCCCGCGGTTAGACGTCCTCACAGGAACAGAAAACGTCATCCTTCTCCTGAGGAGCATAACTTGGTTATCCACAGCCTTCATTTTCTGCTCTGAAAACCAAACTCACTGAGAGTGATTCTGGCTCACTGAGACCCTACGGACAGATTAAAACAACCCCTGTAGGTCTCTGAGACTTTATGGAAATAGACAGCTTTATCTTCGTCCTGCAGATAGAGTTGTGGGTTTGAACCCCTGACCTAGTGGTTGGCAGTAAAATGCATATGCCAAATACGACCCGGGCTCCTTTGTGTTTGTAGGCATCTTTTAAAAACAAAGACAAACAAAAACAAGTATTTCCTTATAAATTATTATTTTTTAATTTCTAAAAGAGCTTTTTTGTCTCTACCAATATAGGGAAAGGCTGGGTCTGCTGCCCAGACAAGTGGTTAGCATATAAAACCAGCTGCTACTTTGACTCTTCAAGATCAAAAACTTGGAACAAGAGCCAGGAGACCTGCTCAGGGCTGGGAGGGCACCTGCTGGTGGTCGACACCAAGGAGGAACAGGTACTTGCTCACAGACTCTGCCTGGGGTTTGTACATCTCTGTGGTGGAGAGGAGGTTTTTCTTGTACTGGGTTGTTGCTGTTGTGTCAGAGGGCTTTTAAGAAAGTTAAAAAGAAAGGCTCCTCAACTTTTACCTTAGAAACCTCTGTCCTGCTTTAATAAAACTGACCTCAAAAGACATTGAAGTATTTAAAATATATGAAAAGTTAGTGCAAGGATGAAAAAAAAAATCTCAGCTTAAAGTTTGCTTTTTCTTTTACTTTTTTTTTGGGGGGGAGGCATCACTGCCCTCAGGTGGTAAGAGTAGGAGGCCCAGGCTTTGCTCCGTGGAGGTGGAATTGAACCTCCATCCCAGTGGGCTGCAGTCCCGCACACAATCACTACGTCACCGGGGCTCAGCCCTGCTTTTTCTTTCAACTAAAAATGTTCACATATCATTGACTGCATAATCAAGAGGAGCTATGACATGGAATGGAGAAATTATGTTGAATCTTGAAAATCACAATCTATAAAGAGAAATGATGTTAAAAACATCGCTGATGTCATGACAGAAAAATTAATGAATCGCTGAGAACATTGTCTTCTGCCCAACTTTGAGGAGTACCCTTGCTTAGAGAAGAGTACATGAAAAGAGGATAGGAGATGAGGAGTCAGTATGATCCTGGATAGACCTCTTTCTCCTAGTCATGGCTTCTTAAGTGATGTATTTGGTTGTGCCCTGCTCTGCCACAGAATTCCTGTAAGCAAGGTCAGGGGCCTTGGCCTTTTCTGGTTCCTCTTCTTTTCTGTAGGAGCCCTGGTGGCATGGGGGTCATGCATTGTTTTGTAATCTGTGTGGTCAGCAGTTCAAAACCATCAGGAGCTCTGCGGGAGGAAAAGTGGGCCTCGCTTCTCCTATAAGCAGATACTGTCTAGGAAAGCCACAGGGGATCACAGTGCAGCTGCAAAGAGTCATTGGCAGTGAATCTCCTTTTCTTTAAAACCATGAAAGTCTCTGCACAACCTAAGTACTCTAAAGTTTTGTGGGTTCTCTCTTTTCTTTTCTCAGAATTTCATCACCCATAAACTGAACAAAAAATCTACTTACTCGATGGGGCTGTCAGACCCAGAGGGGACGCGCCAGTGGCAATGGGTAGATGGCTCACCGTACCGCAAGAGCACCGCGTGAGTCCAGAACTCCATAAAGAATCCTGCCTGCTGCATTACACTGGACCATCCCAGCTCCTCGCCTCTAAAACACAGCAGCGATCCCCAAAATTCAATAGAATCCAAAATTTGTCTTTCAAAGTATATCTCTAAATCAAGCACGATATCACTTAAGAGCATAATGAATAAGTTTTAATATTTATCATAAAGCAAAATTATGATCTTCATGTGATTTCCAATGATACGGTTTAAAACAAACTTAAATTTATTTTAGATAAGCTTACTACCTTTGATCCTCATGCCAAATATGTCAAATCTATATGGATGTTAACCTAATCCCCCTTTTTAAGATAGGAAATCCGAGACTCAGGTACATTTCATTATGTACCCATGATAATGGAGTAATAAGCAGGTCTAAAGATCTTAGCTAGTTCTACAGACTTCAAAAGAAATGCGTAAAGAACAAACAGCGTCATATACAGCGCCTGCAGGAGCTCTTTTCACCACGTAAGGAAGGCGCTGGGTAGGTTGGGCAGTCCCATGGGGACAAGCCAAGGATAAGTAGCCCAGAGCTGATGAGAAGACCTTCAATGTGTCCTGAGAGTCGAAACACGACAGAATGCAGAGTGGTGTCAGTTTTCAAGGGACATTTCAGAGATGGAGAAGAAGCTGCTTAGGCATGGGGCTTTTGCAAAAGGGCGCAGCATGAGAATGGGGTAGAAATGATTGACTGGACCTGGATTCCATGTGTTTAACTCCAGTTCCATCAGTCTCTTATCCTTTCCAGTGTACAGTTTGAAGAAAGAGACGCATTTCTTCTCTTCTTTCAGATTCTGGCATTCTGGTGAATCCAAAAATCTCAAGGAACATTGTGTTTTCATGCAATATCGTCAAGGAAAGTGGGGCTGGAAAGATGACCTCTGTAATCAAACTAAAAGCTTCATTTGCGAGAGGAAGAAGATCCATTTGTGAATGGAACATTCTCCGGGGACACGTGGCTAGATTGATACTCACTGTGAAAGAAAAAGTCTATTTGTTCTTTTTGCTTATGTTTGTACATCCTTTGTAAGGGATGTCCACACAGTTTGTCAGCTGGCTGTCACCTACGCCACTCATGACAGCATAAGTTCACACAGTCATTCACTCATAAAATGCATGATTTTTAGCATTTTCCATGTTTCAGAGGCACTGCTAAGAACGCTTTTGTGCATATGTATGTGAGACAGCATGTGATTTCTTTCCTAAGTTCTGTTTGAAGCTTAAAGACTTACTTATTGCTCTAGTCAGGGACTGATATATTTTGATATACTCCCTCTGTCTGTCTGGATTTCTCTTTGGGGACTTGTTTAAATACAAACAAACAAGCAAAACCCCCCGACTATTACTTTTTGTTTCTCCCAAAAAAGCATGTGATGTCACAGCAGACATGCAGTGCCCATTGATTTAACATCACATTCAGCTTTGGTGTAACAAACTCTTTGGCCTCCTTAATGTTCTTTATTCAGCACCAGCATTTCACAGCAGGCACACAGAGAAATGAGAGATTGAATAGTCAAAATTTAGAATTAGAGATACCAGATGAGAGGTCACACCTAATAACCTGACTTATTGAAATATGTTCTTCAGGTACCCTGAATCTGTTTTTTGGTTCAATTTGGATTCCTGTTCACAATGAATCTTGGTTTGCTTGTGAGAGTCAAAGAAATTTTACTAAAGTTCTTCTGCCTCACTTCTTTCTACGACAACATGAAATATGTTTATGAAAAATTTTGTAAATCATTGTCTTGGTAGTAGTAATTTTAATTGATTATGTTAAACTTCCTGTCTATACATGCATATCCATATGCAGGTTCCTAATAGGATTTCCTGAGATTATGTCCAGAAACTGATGCGCCTAAGTCCTTCCATTTGCCATTCACCTTGTTTTTTGGTGTGTACTTTAAGATGAGTTATTTTAATAAAGTTCTAAGTTTATCCATTACTAGTAGAATTTACCACTCTAATTTTCAGAGATCGACTTACACAAAAATCCTGGAGAGATGCACTTTGTTCTTTGGGAAATTTCTCACTATTATGAAAGACAGAGGAAAAGAGCCATGTTTCTAATGCCTTTGAATGGAAAAATCAAATCTGTGTTTGGACTTGGGTGAAATGGAGACTGGTGATATTTATCAGTACTGCATTTAATGAAGGTGGGTCAGTCTCTATCCTTTAATTTCTTCACATAACATGATTAAGTCAAAATTGTGTGTAACAGATTTTAGGCAGGGTTTTTATATTAAGAATAAGATTAAAGTAAAGAAACATCTAATGGAGTACTAAAAGATTGACAGAATTGTGAGAAATGTGAAAATACTTTTTTTTAATCCATTAAATTTTGTGGTCATGTGGGCTGAGCCCCGGTAGTGTAGTGGTTGTGCGCGGGACTGCGGCCCATTGGGATAGAGGTTCAATTCCAGCTCTATGGAGCAAAGGCTGGGCCTCCTACTCCCACCACCTGAGGACAGTGATGCCCCCCCCTAAAAAAAATTTTGTGGTCATGTGGAGCCAGTCCATGGATCAGCTATGCAAAAAGAACCAGGGAATACTGCGTGGTTTAGCATCAGGAAAGGTGTGCCTCAGCATTGTATCCATTCACCAGACTTACTCAATCTGTATACTGATCAAATCACCCAGTCATCAGAGAAACTAGATTCTATGAAGCAGAATGAAGAATTAGGATTAGAATAAAGCTTATTAATAACCCATTATATGTGTAGGAAACTACACTCAGGGAAATATGAAAAGGACTATATTTCCTAACTTGTAACAGAGGGACTATGGAAAGTTTGCATTCCTGTGAGATAAACTGAAGCAGAGTTCAGGACGACGACCGGAAGCAAAGGGTGGCTTCTTAGGGGATAAGACCTCTCAGAAGGGGAAGAGAGAACAGAGAGGGATGAGGAAGCATTTTAGCCCCTGGGCGGGTCCCGCAACCTAGAGTGTAGGTTAGAGGCATCGTGGCTGGTACTGGGAGGGCAGGATCTGTCTGTGGGCTGAGCTAAGGCAGGTAGATTGAGAAGGGGAAGAGAGGTTTCTAGTGACACACTTGCTAGGAAACAATGCTGGGGAGAAGGGGCTGTGTTCTCCCCGGGCTAGCTCATCTTGTCCCTGGGAAACAATACTAGGGGGAGGCAGGCTCTGTTCTGCCCAGTGAGGTAAGTTCTGGGAAACACTGAAGGCAGGTGCTTAGAAGTTCAGCTGCTTTGAAGCTTAGCAGACCATCCGTCTTCTTGAGAGACTGGACCAAGAGGCACCTGCCTCCGAGAGGCAGGAATGGAAGAAAGGCCACCTGGTCCGGGCCTGGCTCATACAATTCCAACGTAGGAAAGCCTTCACTTTGGTTAAATTTTATCCTCCTTTAAATATCATTTCCACAGTTTCTCCCCTAACATAGTGAGTTGCCTCAAATTGAGTGCATGGTGGATTCCATCTCCCTCTATGTTACTCTTTTTCCAGCGTGTCACCCAACCCCCCTCAAATCCCTCCCCCCAAAGTGGATGGGCTAGAGAGCTATACCCCCCAAGCCTGGTTTCAAAAGATTTGCTCTTGCTCAAATCTTTGGTCTGGCTGCATTACTGCTTTCCATTAATTTTACCCTGGCCGTTAGAAAGCTTTCAATGTAAAGAAAGTGACCATGTTGCCTCCGTAGCTCTTTTGAATATAATACATAAAGCAGAAGGGGGAATTGTGGGAAACAGAAAAGCTATTCCCCAGGGTGTGTCCCCATCAGGTTTGCCAAACCTAAGGGGCTGTTTCCAAACACATGGTCACCCACTGCACACTTCCTTAAAGTAGTCAGTTGCTTAAATTCTGCCTGAAGCTTGTCAACCATCTAAGGCAATCAGGCCCTATTGTCTGAAGGGCCCACGCCTGATACGGATAATAGTTTTGCTGAGCCCTGGTGGCGCAGTGGTTGTGTGCAGGACTGCGGTCCACTGGGTTGGCGGTTCAAACCCAGCTGCAGCTCTCCCAAGAGCAAGGCTGGGCTTCCTACTCCCACCAGGACAGTGATGCTGGGGCGCGCAGGGGGTGGAGGGGGGAGGAAAAAAAAGTAACTCCAAAAATTCACTGCCCTCAAGGTGATGCTGATTCATATTGATGTTAGGGCAACATATAACTGCCCCCTGTGAGTTTTTTTTTTTTTTTGAAGGATAATAGATTTTTCCTCTGAAGGAGAGCTCAACGACACCTAAGGTCAAGACACCTCAGGCCTTGACTCTAGAATTCAACTATCTCGTTATGTGTACGGCTTCCTGTCACGTAGGTGTCTGTTGTACAACCCATTTCTGTTATGCAGACGGCTGGTTGTAGCCAGGGGACTAGCAGGCCCCTAGAATGTACATAAGCCTCAGTTCGAAATATGCTCTCTGTGAAGATCTGGCTCCTGAAGTCATGGCGGCGCCGGAGGTGAGCACTTGCATGCTTTCTCTTGTCTGATGTCTCTTTAAAAGTACCCCTCAATTACACAACCGCCCTTGGACCCATTTTACTGTGGAGCCTGGTACCCCACAATTTGACAACCAAAACAGGGACCAAGAGAAGGTCTTTCAGAGGAGAAATTATCCCAAACAACAATTGTCTAACCCCATCAGCCATGGAGTGAATCGGGTTAATAGTTTGAAGTGATGTTCCAAAAAACAGGAACCTCTTCTTGAAAGAGCAGTACAGCTTTTCTCGGGGAAAGCTAACCGAGGTACTCAAGGAATTCAAATTGACACTGGCGTTATTGATCAAAGTTCTGAGGAAAAGCTAAAAGCGGTAATCAAACAAGTCATTACTAAATCTGATATTTGGGGTCTGTTGCCTAAAAGAGCAGTGGGATATTTATTATATATAACTTAAATTTTCAAGGTGTTCAGTTTGCTTTCGGAGTTACTGATCAGGACTATAAAGGGGCAACTTGGGCAGTGATTACATCTCATTTATCATGATTTATAAAGAATGATGATTGCTCAAGCCAATTATTTTTGCTTCCTTATATTTCTAGAGTTAAAGTTTATATCTAGGGCTGAGTCCTGGTGGCACAGTGGTTGTGTACGGGACTGCGGCCCACAGGGTTGACAGTTCAAATCCAGCAGCAGCTCTCCAGGAGCAAGACTGGGCTTCCTATGTTCACTAGGGCAGTGATGCCAAAAAAAAAAAAAAAGTTTATACCTAATCAGCAAAGAGCACCTTAGAAGTCAGACTGAGAGGTTGAGATGGAGCTGCTGAAAGGAGATAGGGCTTGATTAGGAATGAAAGGGTAATATCACTTTATTGGGAGGTAGGGAAGAGCTTTGGGGAACAGAGAAAGGGCCAGGAGCATCTTGAGCTCCTGGGCACTTCCAAGGCCCGGAGAGTTAGGCCAGGGAAACTGTGCCTGGCTGTGAGGCAGTGGGACATATATAGGGCTTGAGCCAAGGACATATGGACTGATAGGGGAGTGAGACTTTCTGATGTTTCAGTTACAGGGTCTAAGTCAGGATATGGTTTGTGAGGACATCTTGTCTTCCGCAGATCCGCCTCCTGGAGCACTGAGAGAAGAGGCTGTACAGACCTGGCCCTGAGAGATGAGCTCTGTGAAATGCCAGAGGCAGGGTTACAAAATCAGCAGCTTGTTCATCTTCTTGTGAGGCTGTTGCAAAGAGATGCAAGAGGGTGTCGGGTCCAGGGGGCTTCCTGATTTGACCCCGGCCCAATCACAGACCACCCTATAAATCAAGGGGTCTTTTGAAATGCTGTTGTGAGGAATCAATATCAGCCCCACATGGAATTAGAAATTGAAGGAAAAACTATCTCAATTCTGGCTGTGGGGAAACCCTCATAACTCTCACATCAACGAGGACCTAAGGCCAGACCCCTAACTTCCCCTAAATCCAGCATGGAGGGGATGAGAGCAGTTAACCAAGAAAGAATATTATAAAATTGTAAAATCCTGCACCGCAAAAGGCCTAAAGAACTATATGACTTAATTAAGGCTGTAACCATACTTGTCAACTTATGGGGAAATGATGTGTTTTCTAAGTTACTTCAAAAAGACCTGGACAATTTTATTAAGATTCTTTTTTTCAGTCTTTCAAACTATCCTGAGTGTGTTTAAAAAAAAAAAAAAAAAGCAGCTCCAGCTGATGTCAATGTGTTGTAAGCGCCCTCTACCACTAAAGCACTCCTCTGAGAGCATGGAGCTGGAACTTAAGGAACAATGAAATCTAGACAACAAGTTCAGCAAGTTTAAAACAAAGCAAGTTGCCTGAGATGGTTTATCGTGTCTTAAAAATCTCCATTAAAACAAAAGGGAGAGATGAAGAGAAACTCTAGTAATGACAGACTTCATTTAGTCTTCTTCTTTTTTTTATTTAGTTTTTTTAATTAATATCTTTTTCTCTTTATTGAAAACTTCTAACAAAATTAGGGCAGATAAACACATTTTCACCTCTAGAGAAAAAGATGATCCTGACAAACCCCAGGAGGATGACTATCACGTGGGATCCTGCTCTGCTAATCAGCTGTAGGAAGGGCTATCTATTCACTTATGTTTTTACAGGAGAAAATAGATGGATTCTCCCCCCCCCCCCCCCCCCCCCCCCCCCCTGTAGAAGAGTTGGACCAGGGATTGAGAGAGACAAAGAAATGGAAGAGGGGCTGAGCCCCGGTGGCGTAGTGGTTGTGTGCGGGACTGGGGCCTGTTACGGTCAAACCTAAGGCATAGCAAGAGCAACTCCATTTTGTGCCTCAGCCAGCAATGGAAAAGTACAGAAAGCTATAGTCTTCTCGCACTAGTCAAAAATTAACTGCCAGATGGCTGTGCCTAGGAAAAGGGTCGATCACAAACGTCTTGTTGAACCTAACAAGCAGAGATTACTCAGGGACAGAAAGTAACGTCTGTGACCTGACCCTTTTCTGTATATAGCCTGTTTGTCCTCGCTCATGCAA
>PVJH01024373.1:0-33157 GCA_004026705.1 Nesogale talazaci | reverse complement strand
AACCTGATAGATGTAATAAGAGTGGATTAATTCCCGCCCCACCCCCTCAAAATTCCACAGAAAGTAAATGTGACACCACGCAGCATGACAGTGCCCTTAATATGGAATTTGAACAAGAGGTAACATACAGTTACATCCCAAAAAGTTTGATAAGGAGAAACGGGAGACACAAGGAGAGTCTTCGACCACCCCACCCCCCCATAAGTTATATAAACAGATTACAAAAAAAAGCACACTCACCGCCGCCCAGACTTTCTAACCCTCAGCGCCTCTCTAAGGGGGAATAAAGCTCTCCCTGTGACGTTGTGAGACTGTCATTCCTTACAGGAGGTGGATTGGCCGGCCTTGTGCATGGCTATCCTGGTCCACCAGAGCGCCCTTGCAAAGCTAGAGTGATGAGCTCGGTGAGGTGAGACAACAGAGTCACGCATGTCTATCATGGGGCAGAGAGTTCTAAAACAGAGCCTGCTCTTTGTGGAGATCATCAAATGTGAAAGAGTAGCCCTGGGAGAGACATCCAGCTCACCCCTAAAGTGAGGTCCAAGGTCTGCTGCTGAGAGCTGGAGGGTCCCTCAAAGCTTTTGAACGGAGAGGCAGCGCTGGCTCCCGTCCTCCGGCAGTCATAGAGGCTGGCTTTCAAAATCGCACGGCAACTCTAGGTAGAGCAGCACATGTCTGAAGCAGGGGTCCTGGAAGTCTGGTGATTTCTGGTAAGCTCCCTCAGCTTCAGTCTCCTTCCCTGGGAGATGGAGCGAACAATAGGCTTGGGCTGAGAATTAAGGGACATAGTACAAATATGGCCAGCAGTATACATCATGGCCCACCTGAAGTCCCCAATGGAATGTGGGAGTTCGAGTTGCTGTTTGTGTTTATCTGAGTGTTTTCTTCTTCTAAGGAGTCTCCCCATGGAGAATTCTTTGTCTTGCACAGAGGAAAACTAAAAGTTCAGTCTTGAGAGGGAAATAGTGCAGGGCTGCCATTTTAATCGACATTCATTTTCTCCCATTGATATCCTTCAGGCAGACTGCAACTTTAAAGAAGGATTAACATATAAATCAAGTCTACAAGCTTAAACACCATCCCTGAGGCATGCACAACAGAAGACTACTGATGCAGGACTCCTCTGAGAAGCAAAAGGTTAGCGGTTCAAAACCCCGTCCAGCCACTCTGCGTGAGAACGGCAGTGTTCTGCTTTGATCCATATTTGCAGCCTCAGAGACTCTGTTGCTGTAACTAGCAGATATCCAGTCCTGGCCAACTCACAGCTACCTGTGCACAGCAGAATCACAGAATGAAACATTTCCCAGCCCTGCGACCTCCTCACTACTGTCTTTCTGCTTGAGTCCACTGTCACAGCTACCGTGCCCATCCATTCTGTCAGGGGCTTTCTTCTTTATCGCTGCTGCACAACTGTAGGAAGCTTTGTGACCTTCTCCAGAGACTGGTCTCTCCAGAAATGTGTCTAAAGCACATAGGATGGCGTCTTGCTGTAATTGCCATTAAGCCGCCTCTGTCTGTCCTTCTTCTAAAAGATATGTGTTTGTTCTCTTGTCAGTCCATGGTGCTGTACCATCCACACATCCACCATCCAAGTCTAGGGCAGAAGCACAGCGATTCTTCATTATTCGATGCTCAATTTTCACACACCTTCAAGGTGACTGACAATCTCTTGGCTGGGGCCAGGCCTCCATGATACCTGGAAACCTTCGTGGCCCTTCTGTTCTGCCCTTTAAAGTTGCCGTGGATCAGAATGGTGTAGGTGACGGGATGGGCACATGTCCATTTGAGAGTGGGTTGTATAAATGACTCAGACATTGGAGATTCATTTGCATCCAGAAGGACTTCGGGGTCGGGGGGTGGGGGGGAGTTCTGCCACTCTGTCTTCAAAAAAGACAGCCACTTAAGACCTTCTGGAGATCAGATCCACACTGGACCCTGTGGACTTACCACGCTAAGCAGTGTGTGCAATTATGAGGTAGAGGAGTCAGGGAACACACCCACTCTGAGCTTCCCTGCCCACTTCCTGCTACCCAACTAGCTTTTCTCCTTTTTAATTTTCTTATCGCCCAAAAAATATGCGGTTATCTGAGGACAGAGACTGTCTTGTAATTCTGTCTTCGTGACTTCCCCCTTTTTAATCAAAACCCTGCTGGAGTTCTAAGTGGATATGCTTGAAAATGATTTTTTTAAAACTAAAATATTCAGATGTATGAATAATAGTGTTTTGAATCTGATTTTTTTTTGGCAGAAGGCAATCAAAGATGGCCATTGATCTGGGCTTATTATAAAAGGACTTGTTACAAGGGTGACCATTAAGTTGTTTGGACCCCATTTAATCATTAAAAAAGGTTATATTGGTGACAGAAGGCACAGCAGAAAACACATGCTCCCTCAATGTGTGCAACTCATCCTGATGATCTCTGCAGGGGTGCAACCATGCCCCCCCTTTTTTGCTCAGCGTTCTTTCTAATCTTTAGTATCAAGTCCATACCCCAAAGCCATCATCTCCCTTCCCTCTAACTCTTGGTAACCTCTAATGGATTTCCTTCTGTTTCTATGTAGTTTCTTTCAGACTAGGGAGAGCATACAGTTCTTGTCTTTAGTTTGATTGGCATCTTCATGGTCCCTCTGTTCAGTGTGGCAGGCCTCAGGCTGGGGTCTCCTCCTGGCATCTTCTGCCATGTGTGTGCATTCCACACCTTGGTGAGTCAATCCATCTCATGGTGGGCCCTGATTCTTTCTAAGACTTCTTCTACACCAAAGCTTGTGCCTGGAGCAGAAGCTACAGGTTACTGGGAATTGTATTGTCCAGAGACTCTGCTCTGGCCCCAAATAAGTAAGAAGACCAAGGTTATTGTCTTCTCTTTAAATGGTTGCTAAAGAGGGGTGGATCGACTGCAGGTGAAAATGCTCAGGGTTGTGCTATATTTCAAGAACCCTGCTTCCTAGTCTGCCCTGAGAACTCTGCTGGGCACTTGAGGACAGTGGATGTGGAGAGCAGTGCCCTGGGGAGCTGGGGCTCTGGGGCACACATTGCAAGGACCCAGGCAGAACCTACTGCCTTGTCTGTCCCCTCACCTGATCTGGTGGGATGAGCTTCCCACATAGGTAGCTAAGAGAAAGTGTGTGTCACAGCCACGTCTCATCAGGAGTCTCAAGAAACACGATTCAAACAATGGAATAAATCTGCTCTTCAAAAAATATCACTGCCTCTATGGGGTAATTAATATGCATCTTAAGCATTCTAAATATACATCCCATCAAATGGAAACACGAATTGCCTGGGGCGCTGGGTGCATATGTTCTCACCAGGCTGTAAGTTCTTCATGGAAGCGGCACAAAGGCTCTGTAGTCCAAGTGGCTCTTAAACATTTTGCAAATGCACTGAGCAAGTGGAGCAGAGCAGGTCAACAAGTGTGCAGCGTGATGAGTGAGCCCCATGCCCCCATCACAGCCATGGCTATGGCCTCCTGAAGACCCAGAGCGACCTTGCCAGACAGGGCAGGACCCTTCCTACCTAGGGCTTCCTAGGCTGTCCATCTTTAGGGGAGCCAACAGCTTTCTTTTTCTCTTAAGGAATAGCTGGTGAATTTGCACCACTGACCTGGTGTTTGGCAGTCCAATGGAAAGCTCACGGTCTCACCAGAGCTCCTGTGATTGGGAAATGGGGCATAGTCTGTGGGATGCAAGTTCATTACCAGATTGCCTTTTGTCTTGGTTTAGAATCAAAAGGGAAATGAAGGTCAATCCAAGAATAAGCCTGTGTTGCTGAGACATGCTCTGTCAGAAAGGCTTTGGGAACAAGGGTCAGCACAACAGGAAGCAGCCTAGGTCTGTCTCTGCTTCTGGAGACTCTGTCCTGTTTGCTTTTGCCTCACAAAGAACATGTTCCTTTAACCCAGTCAAGGCCTTATCCCTTCAATCCCCTTCATATTGGCCTTATATCATTCACAAGTCCTACTGCCCTGGCGCTGATTCTGGCTCAGAGTGACCTGAAATTGGGTATCTCAGACTGTAACTCTTTGCAGATGACCTCAGTCCCCCTGCCCCCAAGAGTAGCTGGTGAGTTTGAACCCCTGACCTTGAAGGCAGCAGTCCAACACTTACCAGGCAGTACCATAAATGACATAGAAAAAAGAAACTGGGCTATGAGGACAAGGAGTCAGACCTTGTACATTAGTAGCCAATGGTTCAAATCCTGCCCCACTCAAACCAGGTCATGACATGGGTCTCTGATGGCATATCTGACATTGCTTTCCTCAAGGGTGATTGGTGTCCCATGATCACGCGGCCAAAGGATGGGAAGCCCCCTTCTGCCACACCCCCTGCAAGCTTTCTGGGTCAACATGCTGGTCCTATGTTTGCTCCTGTTCTGCAGTGAGATATTGGAACAGGGGTTGGATGGACATGTGAAGCTCTGAAGACTATGCGAGAAACTGTACAGGTAGCAAAACGCAGTCTTCAGTTTAAATCTGACACAATCAGCGGCAGAAAAACAAGGCCCTTTTCTGAAGGTGGAGTTGGTGAAGGGTGCACCTGTGGAAGTGAGGAGGGGCCAGGTGGTTGTAGGACTTGAGTGGTGGCCAACTTTTCTTTGCTGATGTCTGGAGTGGGCAGGGTTCTCTTCCCAGTTCCTGTGACTGGCAGGTGTCTAACTTGTATCAGGGGTCACCAGAGTGGCAAAGATCCCCACTCATGAGCTGCAGAGGAGGGGAGAAGGGTGTGGACCCTTGGTGAAGTTCCAGGGGGTGGTTTGGCCATCAGGGTGGAGAAGGAGGGGCCAAAGATAGCTTGTTGATGACTATAGGGAACCAGAAGGGTGAGGGGGGACAGTGGTGGGAGAAGGGGCAGGTTAGGATATGGAGCCATCCTTGAGTTTGGGGGATTGTATCACTCAGACCATGCATCCCTTTACTCTTAGGTGGTTTTCGTCAACCCACTAGGAGTCCTGGAAACTGTGCTGAGTGCTGTCTCTTAGAATCTGCAGTCTTCAATAGAAGGCAGACCCGCTTCTTGATTAATTAGAAGAAACCCATCAGTTATATAAATATTGGCCTCTATCTGAACCCGCAGGCACACTGGTCTCTGTGCACTGAGGGATCCTCCAGATGCAACAAAATTTCCACTGGCTTCGCTGATGACTAAGAGCTGAGCGACATGCATCTGCCCAGAGCCACTGTGGGAAGGTGACCAGCATCTGAAAGGACAGCCCTGGACAGCTCCGGGGGAGGACAGCATGCCTATGACAAGCACAGCCTGTGCTCTGAGGACCAGAAGACTGGAAAATATAACATAAAATTAGGTGGTGAATGTTGCGACCTTAAAAGTGTTTCTAGCTTCATTTCTCTCTCTCTCTCTCTCTCTCTCTCTCTCTCTCTCTCTCTCTCTCTCTCTCTCTTTTGCCAGCTAAGGATATAAAGTGAAATCAGAGAAACTCAAATTGCCATCTGCTATCAGCATCATTATGTAAAAGGAATGACATTTGTGCACTGATAAAGTAAGGAGAACATAATGTCAGGATACTTATGTCACTGACTCTTCTATCAATATCTATTAGCCACACACACACACACACACACACACACACACGCATGCACACACACGCACACACACCCTTACCCTTAACATATGCATTGGATTAATAGACACACCATTATTAATAGCCCCTTGCTCCTTGGTTTCTCCTTTTGTAAGTAAGGAGTTTGGGCAGCATCTTGGCTATGTGTTGGGCTGCTAACCACAAGATCCCCAGTTCAAAACAACCACCAGCCATTCTGTGAGAGAAAGATGGGGCTTTCAACTCTTGCAGAGAGTCACAGATCCAGAAATTCACAGGGGCAGTTCTACTTTGTCCAAAAGAGTTCCTGGGAATCAACATCTGCTGGATGGCAGGTGAGTTTGGGTTATTTATTTATTTTTATTATTTGAAGGAAAAATTCTTTAGGAGGCAGAGAACCAAATCTACTCCTCTGAGCTGAGAGTTTCAGAAAGTGAGGCCAAATTCTATAGCCAGTAAAGCTTGTTGCTCACTTTGGGTGCCATGGTGGGGTCTATGATGACTGTTGTCAGTTCCAAGGTCAGCTGGGTGACTGGCTCTTCTGGTCTCAGCTGGGCTCACTAAACTTGGGTTCAGCTAGCCGTAGACTGGTTTGGGATGGCCGCATAGCCATTCCACATGTGCCACCCTCCTAACAAACGGGCAGAGTGGACCTCGTGTGACCACTGAGAGGGCAAGGGGGGACACGAGAGACCAGGGTGCTCTGCGAAGCCTGCGCTTGATTCTCACTTACTGACATTCTCCTGGCCAGACAGGCCTAAGGCTGGCACCCAAGAGCAAGATCTTCAGAGATTCATCCACAGTGGGTGAGCACAGGAAGGTGGTCCTGAAAACGCCTGAGTCACTGAGACCATGGGGATGGATACAGTCTATTGTTGACACCAGTTTGCAGGGTCACACGAGTGATTTCCTTTTCTCTGGTTCTGCCTGCTTCTCTCCTGGCCCTCACTGCAGTGGTCTGCCCTGTTGTTCTTCATGACCTCTGAGTTGAAACCCCCTCACCATGGCCCAGTGCACAGAAGGAGGAGGTTTCCAGAACAGGGACCAGTGGAGCATCACTACCTTGTGATCCCTCTTTGTGGTGTTGCTTTCTAGGTGTGGTCAAGCCCGTTCGGACTCATAGCGACTACGGTCGTTACAGGATCTGTTGTCAGTTGGAGAGGATTCACAATCAAGGGGTGGGTTTGTTTCTTCAGTACCCCACTCCTAAAGCACCATAGTGTGTCTTCTCAAGAGGGAGGTCTCCCAGGGCATGAGCCTGTGTCCCACCTCCACTGAGCTATTTATCTCCTTACACCTCAAAGGAGGTCATCACGCTACAACCTGATTGACAGGCTACCCTCCACCCCTGCACTATATACAACAGAATTAGATATTGCCTGGTTCTGTACCAGCATCAGAGCTTTTCTTATGTTTGAGTCCATCAGTGCAGCCACTATGTCAATCTACTCTATGGTAGATTGGAAGATTGTCTTGTTTCTTATTGTCCTACTTTACCAAGCATAATGTCCTTCTACAGGGCCTGGTGTCTCCTGACATGTCCAAAGTACATTCGATGAAGACTTGCCATCCAAGTCTCTAGGGAACATTCTGGTGGCACTTCCTCCAAAGCAGACTTCATTGTCTTTTTGGCAGTCCATGGTACCTTTGATATTCTTCTCCAGCACCGTTAATTCAAATGCATCATCCGTTCTTTGCTATTTCTTTTTCCATGTTCAACTTTTACATGTATATGAATTTATTCATAACAATGTGGCTTGGGTCAGGTGCACCTCAGTTCGCAAGGTAAGATGCTTACTTTTCAACATTTAAAAAAAAGTCTTATGCTGCAGGTTTACTCAATGCAGTGTCACTTGATCGCTTGAATTGTGTTTCCAAAAGCATTGACTGTGAATCCACTAAGAGGATGTCTTTGACCACGTCTGTTGATCATGATGTGACCTGTTGGTGCCATTGTGAGCATGTTGGTCTTCTCTATATTGTCGGAAATGCTCACTGAAGGTTGAAGTCCTTGATCTTCTTCAGCATGTGCTGCAAGTTCTCCTCCCTTTCAGCAAGCCAGGTGGAGGGTTTTCATTTTCAGATGTCAGCAAGCCTTTCTTACAGTCCATCTGAGCCTAGAAACTCCACTGAAAATTAGTCAGCAACCCACAACACACATGCCTTGTCTAATCGACAAAGGAATGACTTCCCATGAGGTACAGTGGCCACATAAGAAAGCAGGTCTCCCTTCTGGAATGTGGGGGTTGTACCAGGGAGCTACAGCTGCTCTGGTACAAATCCCAGACGTCCACTCTTCCAAGTCCATAATGCCAAAAGAGTGAGAGATTTTCAAAGCCTAGTTCTTCTTTCTGACCATCTTATGCATAATAAGAGCTTATTTCGCTCCTTATACTCTGACTCCTATATCCTTGGTTTTCAGACAGTATTCACATCCAAATTCAATTTGCCAACCTTTTCTCAGGAATAGGGAACGTAGGAAATAATAGGAATTCCATGAGCTGGTGTGCCAATGTCCTTGTGTGTATGTATGTTTGTGTTGGCATATATGGCTCTGAGCTTGTCAGGGAACTTGGATACATGATGTGTGTGTGTGAGAGAGAGAGAGAGAGATACCACACATGACCAATGCTGCCTTTTGTCTCTTCCTTTAAGTGAATGGATATAATTCAATGACCATTGAAGGATAGCTGTTAGCATCAAAATTAGGTGAACGAATCCCTATTTTTCAACATTTGTATGATGTAACAGAAGGCTCTATTTACTTGTGCACAAACTTATCCCCTCTTCTGAAGATGGTAGCTAGCCACCATTTACAAAATTAAAAACATAGATTACACAAGCAAACTCAATGAATGGCATCCAATATGTCCATGGCTGGCTTCAGAAATATGCTATAAGTGACTAACCATAAGAAAGCAAAAATTCCTAGATGCATCTATGGAATGTGGACTATCTGTCTTGCAAGCCTCCATTAGCATCAGCTAAGTTTGATGGTCCTGTGAGGGTCTGAGCATTCTGCTTTGTACCCTGGTGGCCAAAACTCAGTCCTGGGCCTTTGGGTCTCGTGGATGGGTGGATGCAGCATTCAAGGCATTAGGCAGGATGTAGGCCATGCTAACAGACCTGAGATTGTATTTCAGCTCCGCTTTCAGACTGGGGTTGAAGGGACACAAGACTTGGACTGCTCTGCTTGCATGATCAGCAGGAGTTCCCAGCACACTATTTCCTTCAGGATAGGTCACACCTTAAGCCAAAAAACAAACAAACAAAACAAAAACAAAAAAAATCAATGTCTTCCTAATGGAACCAATAAGCAGCATTATGATCCATGGAGGAAAAAGTCAAGGCAACATATGCAATGGGAAGATTGCTAGAAGCATTTAAATTCTGAAATTGTTAAGAGGTTATGTGGGTAATTAAGATTTACTTGAACCCATAGGGGAAGAAGCACTTATGCATTTGGACTGTAGAGTTGGAAGAGACTGGACCATGGGTGTTCAGAAGAACCAATGTCATTCTTGAAAGAGACACAAGCAGTAACCAGGATTCCCTTAGAAGTGAGAATGCTAAGACTGTCGCCACCACTGAGTGGATTCTGATTCATGGTGACCCAGTAAAACTGCCTTTGTGGGTTTCTCTGTCTATTTGGGGGAGGAGGGCATGAGCTGGAGGCCTCATCTTTCCTTTTCAAAGTGTCTGCTGTTTTTGAAATGCTGGCTTTGCAGACAGCAGCCAAACACAGAACCTGTTATGCTTCCAGGTCTCCTTGGTGAGAATGTTGCTTATTCTACTGTGTCATCAGCAAAGATAATTCACTAGAAATGGAAACCAGGCTTATTAAAGTGAGAACCCAAAATGAGAAGGATCCACAATGAGCTAGACCGGCCCGATAACCTTAACAACAGGTTATCACTTAACAAAACCCCCGGAGGTGGCCCAGGGCCACGCAATGTCTTGTTCTGTTATGCATGAGGTCTCCATGAGCCCAAGCCAATGCGACAGTGACTAGTATGAGCAATATACGACACTGTTACCAAGGACTGGCTTCTCCATATTCTTCACCAATCTCATAAACTTCAAGTCTGTTCCAACCCATAGTCTGACCCCGTGCACAACAGCACACAACACGGCCTGGTCCTCTGCCACCCTCACCATTCTTCCTGTGCCTGTGGGGCAGCCAGTGTGTCAATCTACCACCTGGGGGGTGTTCTTTGTCTTGGCTGCCCCTCCACTTTCTCAAGCAGGGATTGGACATTCCTGACATGTTTAAAGTATGGAATGCAGAGTCTCACCATCCTTGTCTCTACAGACCACCTGTACTGCTCTTATTCCAAGACAGATGGATTTGTTCCTTTGGCAGTCCATAGTACTGCCACTCAAATGCATTGATTCTTCTTCAGCCTTCCTGATTCTGTCCCAACTCTAGGAGACATTAAACATGGCGCCTACACTGTTAGGCTGCCATGCAGCTAGGAGTGGCCTGTCACCAGATTCTAGGTAGGAGGGGATCTCCTCAAAGATGATTCCTTCCTGGTAAAAGGAGAGCAGCTTGGAAAAGAGCTCTTAGCCATCCTCCCCTCTCTTCTTTCCTTCTTTGTCCATGGTCATGTGCCACAGCTGTTTAGGAACTACGGGGCAGCACTCTGACATGAAAGTCACCACACTGAGCATGACGAAGACCAGGGGTGGAAGACAGTGGTTTTCTAGTCATCGCAATGAGCTGATGATGAAGCTGAGGCAGGCTGTTCTCAGATTTCCTCATCCACTTGACACACACCAGTGTTGGCTGTGGGGAGACAAGAGCATGACTCAGCAAAACTGGATAATCCAAAAGGAAGACCAAGGGAGGATTGGCAAGGGAGATGGAATTGATCAGCAGGAAAATGAGCAGATTCACCTGAGAAGAAATGCAGCCACAATGATCCTTGGGAAGGATGGCGGTGAGATGGTGGCCTGCTGTTTTTAGACATCTCATCAGGAAAGAAGGACATTGTACTTGGTGAAGGATCAGCCCTAAAGTTGGAGACCCTCTATGTGATGGACTGACACAGTTAGCCACCCCAGTGGCTATGCAGATGACACCAGATGAGCATGTGTTTCTCTGCACTACATAGACTGTCTCCATGAACTGGGGTCGACAGTCACTAGTACCAACAATCAACCAAACCCACCGTATTTGGAGGTCCATGATGGGTGGGCCACTTCTCCAAGCATTGTGGAGAATCAAGAATCTGGGGAGTGACTTGGGGTAAGAGAGACAAGGGTGTATGCCTGAAGGGCCATGGAAACGATTTGGCATCTTGTCCTGTCATAGTTTAAGGAGGCAGGTAGTCAGCCGGATTTGAGTCTCTAGAGCAGTGTCAACCAACCTCATGCAGCGACCCTCTCAAACGGTTGCTCATGTGGTGCTGACCCACCAACCAGAAAATCATTTTCATTGCTACTTTATCACTGCCAGTTTGCTATTGTTGTGAATCAGGTGACCCCTGTGAAAAGGACCGTTCGATCCCTCCCTGGGCCCCCCCCCCCCAGTTGGGATCTTACTTCAGACTCCATCCCAACAGGGCACCCACCAACGGCCCCAGCTCACCTCACGGCATCTGTGAGCAAAACACAAGGGCGTCAGAGTGAGCCTGTGAGGCTCTCCTCAGCCAGGTGATGGGAGCCGGCATTGGCGGAAGGAGCCACTTTAACAAGCACGTGCCTTTGAATGTGTGATGAACTCGAGGCTCCATCTGCTTCATCCCCAGCCCAGGACCCGGGTCTATTCCTGGGAAAGATGAGAGACAAACACCAGCGGAGGAATATCCTACAAAGTACCTAGGCGGGACTCCTCAGAACAACCAAAGTCATATAGCAAGCGGGGAATTTGAGAAGATGTCACCAGACTCCGTGACGTTATGCAATACCGTGTCCTGGACAGGATCATGGGAGAGGAACGCGGACACCAGGGGCCTAAAAAAACAATAATGACCCACAACACCAGATACGATGGTGGCAACGATCCCGATCGAGTATGGACACTAATGAAGAAGGAGATCACATCTATATTGGTTCATTAATTACAACAATTAATCAGAAGTAACAATGTAAGCTGTTAATAACACGGGAAAATGCACACCGGGTATTCCGGAACACCGTAATATATTTCTAGTACTCATATCAATTTTAAAATGGTTACAAAACAGGAAAAGGTTATTTTTTTTAAAAAAAAGCATGTTTGGAGTCATTTTTATACAAAGGAACAAATAATAATCAAAAAGTACTTGTCAGAAATTATGCAAGTTGAAAGACAATTGAATGGGACATTAAAAGGCTGAAAGGGGAAATGAAGCAACCCCACATTCACATCTTAGAAATACCCTTCAAAAGTGAAGGTGAAATAAAGATGTAAGACAGACACTTAGAGTGGAGGAACAGAAGAGACTACCCAGAAACAAATCCGCATATACCTGGCCAAATTATTTTCAACAAAGGTCCCGGAGGGAAAGAATAGGTATTTTGTCATATGGTGGGGAGCAACTTTGAAATTTTGTGGGGGGTGAGGGTGGGAGGTTGGCGGGGTGTGGGGGGGTTGTGCTGAACCTTGCTGTTTATCTGACACTACATGCAAACATTTAACTGAAATAGAAAGAATATGGGAAAAATTGCAAAGCTGGGGCAGGCAGAGATTTCATTGATAAGGCACAAAAAGCTCAAAGCATAAAAGAAAAAAAAAAGATAACTTAAAAACTACTGCTGTTTGAAAGAAATTATTAAGCAATTGAAAGGCAAACTGCACGCAGGAAGAAAACACTGCCAATTCATACATCTGACAAAGGACTGGTACCCAGACAATATGAAGAAAATTGCAACTCAATTATAACATGACAACCAACCCCCTTTAAAAAATTGGGTACAGGTTGGTAACAGAAATTTCACAAAAACAAGATATTGGAAATCCAATACTCTCATGAAAAGAAGTGCAGAAGCATTAGATTTTACAGAGAAAAGCAAAGTAAGCCCGCCAGGTGATAACCCCACACACTGTCCAATGGCTAAATGGAGGAAGGGTGACATGTGAAACCTGCAGAGTGCATTCATTGATAAATGCATGGGGTGGGAGTGGGGGAATGAGATCCTTATAAAGCTAAACATGAATTTATAGATACATTCTATCTTATGCATTTATCCAAGAGAAATGGAAATATCTAACTACATGAAGCTTGCTCATAACATTATTAAAAATTGTTATTAGTAACTCAAGTCCAAAAAGAACCCATGTGTCCATCAACAAAGGACTGAATAAATGAATTCTGATATATCCATAAAATGGAATATTATTCTGCTATGGACAAAGGGCAAACTAAAGACACACACATCTCCAAGGTCCCTCCAAAAGTTGTAGGTGTCGGGAAGGTGAGCATCACAGAATGCCCGGTTACTAGGACAAAATGTTCTTGTATTGAGGGAGTACTTGAGTTGAGGCCAATGTCCATCTGCAGCCATAATTCTTAACATACTTATGTAAGTACATAGATCTATTCCCCTCCCATTATATAAAATATATTTACATATGTACATGCTGTATTTAGACTTCTATAGATGTCTTACTTGCCTCTTGGTTCTTTCCTCTTTTTCCTTTTACTTTCCTCTTGTCCCCGCATCATGTTCAGCCTTCATCTGGGTTTAATTATTTCTCGATTCTACATTACCCTTGATTAAGCCTCACTAGGCATCCTGTGCCCTTTTCTCTATTGATTTTAGTTCACTTGCTGTTCACTTGTCTCTGGGTTGGTTTCCCTTCCTTTCTCCTACTTCCCCTTCTCCTGTATTCCCTCAGAACCATTGATCCCATTCTTTTCATCTCTGAATTTTTTTATCCAGCCTATCTTACCTAGAAAGATATGCATAGACATTAATAAGCACAAAAACCAGGCAAAGCCAAACAAAACAACAAAGGTCGTCAAGTCCAACAGAGATGAACAAGGAAAAAGTGGATGAAGGGCGACAGAGGATGATGTGAGATATGAAAATAATAATCTATAACTTATCAAGCATTCATGAGGGAGGGAGGATGGGGGACAGAGGAAGCTATCAAGGACAGAGTTGATATCAAGGGCTCAAGTAGAAAGAAAATGCTTTGAAATGTTGATGGCAGCACACACACAAATGTGCTTGACACAATGGATGAATGTATGGATTATGATGAGGTGTAAGAGCCCCCAATAAAAGAATTTAATAATGATTATGTGAGAGTTAGACGCTAAATATGTAATTTGTGCGATCAGGTTCTCTGGAAATCTGGATAAAGCAAAGTTAATCTCACGCATTCAATCACTATCCTAGTATTGATGCTGACTCCTATTGGCACCCTGGCAGACAGAGTGAAACTGTCCCCTATGAGTTTCCAAGGTGGTAGCTGTCTGCAGGAATAAAAAGTCTTGTCATTCTCCCTTAGAGCACCAGGTAGTTTTGAACTGCTCACTTTGTGGGTCACAGTCCAGCTTGTAACCAGTATGTCATGAGGACTCCCTTCAAAGCTAATCTAGACCATCTCATATGCATTTGAACATTGGTCATTGAATCCAAAAGACCAAAGGAGAATCCATGCATTTGCCTTATGGGACTTATGAAGCGTATTGACAGTACCATGGACTGCCAATAGAATGAGTTAATCTGCTTTGGAAGAAGTTCAATCAAAATGCAAGACTTTGTCTCTTGCACTTTAGGCATGTTATTAGGAGAGACCAGGCCCTGGAAGAGGAGGATGGATTGACTCAGTGACTGCAGAAATGGGTTCAAATATGAGAACAACTGTGGGGATGATGTGGATGGTCTTTTTAGTTTTGGTTTTTGGAACATTGGGCCCTGAAGAGTTGACTTGAGCGCTCCTCACACCAGCAGTGTCTAGGGTCAAAAGTGGACAGTGGCTACTTTGGGCAGGGAGAGGGGATTGACTGATAGGAAAGAGCCAGAAGAGAATTTTGGCATCACGAGAATGTTCCAGTTATTGTGCAAATCTGCTGAATGCCTCTCTAAAGTGTTCAAAAGCAAACAACTTAGTGTCAGTTGATGCTGAGTCTTTTAAAAAAAACAACTGGATAAGTGAGAGAGAGAGAGAGATCCCATAGGTCTTGCTAGCATGTTTCATAAAGCTGAGTGCAAGAGGAGAAGACACCAAAGTGGAATGAATGAAGTAGGCAACATTCTCCTTCAAGTTCCAAATGAACAGTTCAGAGAGTCTCAGCTCTAGTCTAGTCTGGACCTTGAATGGAGTAGGCAGCAGACATGGTGCCTCTGGAGAAACATGACCCTTGAGGAGGAAGCTGGTCTCTTTCTTTGGCTGATTAAACTATAACCTTTCATGAGAACTTTCCTACCCGATGCCAATTTACAACTTTTGGGCAGACTCTCAGCATTACCTTTAAGAGAAGTCGTGTTATTGCCTTCATCAGGGGAAGCAGCCAATCAGAAATGAGAAAGAAGGGATATTGACAGTGATTGATGCCCAAGATTTTCTCCTGATTTTCTGATTAAACTCATCAATCTATATGCAGAAGAGGCGTCCCAGACAAATGGGGGCAACCAGCCTTAACAGATCAGGTTGGTAGAGGGCGAAAGGCAAAAGGAGACTCTCAGCTGGGTGGTTCACAGAGAGGATGGGAAAAAAGGAAGGTGGGTCAGGTGAATGTTTACTTCCAAGTGGAAGAACCCCAAGGACCAAGAGTGCCCCCAGGAGAAGCTATGGATGTTCTTGTTGAAGGAGAGGAAAAGTGTTCAATGAATGATCCCCCAGAGATTTACCAAGTTTCTTGTTGGGAAACTAAGAGGTCTCTAGAGAGTTTAGGGCCAGGAAAGATCCTTTCTTCGCTTATTTGTTCATTAACTCTTTCCCTACCTATGAGATATAAACCGCACTTACCCTAATTACTATAGTCTTCCTTTTTTCCTTTCTTTTTAACCCTTCTTTCCCTCAGTAGTATCACTTGTTACCATTCCCTTCAAAGCTGGTCAGAAGACTTCTTTTTGCTTTTCTGGGGTCTGTATAATTCTGTGTTGTAACTCTGGTTGCTTTATGCTGGGTCTCTCTGTTCATCAAACAATTTGCTTCTGGGTCCTTTGAGGCCAGGAGCTTGTCTTTATTTATAGATCCGTCACAAACACCCCTCACTGTGATTGGCACAATAATCATGGGTAGAGAGCAAATGATCATTAGTTGATTATCAGTTACTTGCATCCCACTTTAGCTAAGTTGTTAATCAAAGGATCAGTGGTTTGAATCCAACCAGCAACTCTATGGGAGGACAATGTGACGGTCTGATTCGGTAAAGACTTACAGCTTACTCTGCCCCATAGCATCACATTGAGGAAAACAGACAAGAAGGGATTGACTGACTGGAGGACAGGGGACTTAAGTCACGGCACCTTACCCTCTTTGGACGCCTTTAGTAGGTCATGCCTTATTACTGGTCCCGCATTCACTGCACCCTAATTCCTAGTCTAAGATTGCTGCACTTTTGCCAACCACATGATTTGATCAGCATAGACTCCAACTTCTGTTGCAGTGGTGGGCACACATGGATTCAAGGTAGGCAGCACCACAATAGGTCACATGACCCTATTCAGGCCAGTTCATGACCATGAGACTTGATTCCAACTGGTCTTTATGGGACACAGGGATGTGGAGGGAACTAGGGAGCCCTGGGGCCATATTAGGAGATGAATTCATGACGGAAGCATCAGAGTCCAGAATTGGAGGGGAAATAAGTGAAAAAGAGGGTCAAAAGGAAAGGAGTGAGGAAGATGGGGAGTCAAGAAGCTGAGCACTGGCCATATGGAGAACTAGGACCTTGCCCCACCTGATTTAGAACCAAACCATCTGAGAGAGATCCAGACTGTCTCTCCTACATCAGGTCTCTTTCCCTGAAAGCCAAACTTATGGAAGTTCAGTTTGTTTTCACTAGTACTGGCCTGTTGGGTTGGTTCTCTGGAGAAGCAAAACCAGAAGGGCTTCTATGTGTCTGTCTATAGAAAGACATTGAGAAGAGGAAATGGCTTACACCATTGTCCAAGTGGGGAAGTCCAGTCCAGTTCAAGTCCCTGGACCAGATGTCCGCTGGAGACTTCTCTTGACTCGTGTAGATTCAGGGCTGATGGACAATAAAGCAGGAAGACCACAGACTGGTGGTTGTAGAACTAAAATGAATCCGAGATTGACCAAATAGAGCCACGATCGTCAGTCCAAAGTTGGTCCTTGTGATGGGCAGGCAATAATATAACAAGAGATCCACCAATCAGATGCAGGATTCAAATCCAGCAGTAAAAATGCCTTCGCTTGTAAACCAAACTCACTGCACCTGGGCTGTAGGCGACTCATAGGGGCCTATGAGTAGAACTCGGGGTAGAGCTGCCCCTTGTTAGTGTTTGAGGCTATAACTCTTCAAAGGAGTAGAAAACCCCATCTTTCTCCCATGAGGCAGCTGATGGGTTCAAATTGCTGATCTTGCAGTGAGCAGTCCTAACTACTGTGCCACCAGGGCCCTAGTCACTAGCTTCAGCCCACCTTCGTGAAAGCACCTTCAACTGCCTCAAGGTTGTCACCTGAGTCAGGTCATCTAGTCTCCCCAAAACTTCTTGGCTGCTTCACAGAAGATCCCATCATGGAGAGGACCACACACTAAACTAGATAATACCATGGAAACATCCTGGCTCATCCATGTTGACATAAAACCTACTGTTACATGATCCTATAAGGTTTCCAAGGCTATAAATGGTTACAGAAGCATACTATCCCATCTGACTCCCAAACCTTTTCTTTAGCACCCTACTACATTAACCACCATGGAACCAGGTATCCTCTGGTCAGGTGATGTGTCCTGTTATTTGTAACTGAGGATTTTTAATTTATACAACATTATCAGGGAAGGCGAGGAGCAAGATTCAGATGTGGATTATTGAGGAAGGTGATATTGAAATCTCATAAGTATGTGCCTTTTCTCTATCTTCTTTTCATAATATTGGCCATGGGTCTTATTTTAAAAATTAATGCTAATAGTTTTAACTGAACTGCAAGGCCTTGGGGCAATGTTAATAATAAGTTGCATTTATTTCTCTTCCATTTATTTCTGCATTTGTTCCATGATCCATTCCACAGGAAGCACCAGCAATTTCAATGCCCCTTATCATTTGAAGAGTGTTTTCTGAGGTAGGGGAATGAACACTGTCTGCCAGGTGCAGGGCTGGATGTCTTTCGTGGAGGTTCTCATATGCTCCCATACTCACCCTGGATGTTAAGAGCAATGCTGTGATAGTTACATAACTTCATGTCAACTTGAAGATTCATTAAAGGGTAGAGGTGGAGTCCAGCCTGTCAATCAGGTCAAAGCATTAGGGGGCAGCATGGCCTTCTCATAAGGAGGGCCCTTGAAATCTCACCCCCATCTCTCTCTCTCTCTCTCTTCTCTCTCTCTGCCTTTGATTTCCTGGTGGCTGAGACTGATAGCTGTCAAGACCACTGCCATGGAATCCACACGCCTTTACATCTACTGATCTGTGATCTTCTTGCATTCTGTGTGATTGCATGTGATGACTGCATGAGTCTGAAGAGAGACTTATGGACTATTACCAGACTTATGGACTTGAATTGGACTGGGCTGGGATGTTTTCTTATTATATAATTACTTCTTTATATGAAGCTCTTCCTTATACATGTCAAAGTGCCTCTAGATTTGTTTCTTTAGTCAATCCGGTCTAAAACAAGCACAGCCCGCATTGGCAGATGCAGGGACCAGTCCTTACTTGGAGTTAGGATACCAACATAGGTCCTTTACTGATGGCATTCTCATACAAAGTAGTCATTTCCTACGAGACTCCTTCAGGACAGACCAAGTTACCTAGAGCTTGCACTTTCGCTGGGAGATTCAACTCATGCACGGCACAGCTGAGGACAGATTTTCTCCTTCCTCTAGCTGTCTGCGTGACGTTTTCACCTTTTTTCCCTCCACCAGCATTTGAACATACTTGACCTTCCTTTATCATGCTCTGACTTTCACGTGAAGATGGTCTGTTTTGAGAGACCACAGCTTGGGTCAAATGTAAATCATGAAGGAAAGTGACCGTTTGGGTTTGAAAATATTCAGAAGATCTTGTGCAACAGAACCACTCAAGGCCATGCATCCTAGGATCAGATTTGCTCAAGGTCAAACACCTTAAGATTTCTTGACTGCAGTTCTCACTGTTGAGGTTTGCTGATTCAAGTCGCATGGAATTCTTTACAACTCAAATTCTCCCTCATTTGTCATGATGCCTCTGACAGGCTAAATTTTAATGATTTTTGCTTCCTTCACATTCCAGGGTCATCCATACAGAAAGCAGTGGTCATTGGCCCGTGGATGTTTCAGGTCACCTTCCTCCTTTGAAGCAAGGATGGCAAGACCTGCCTTACTCTCTGCAGACACGCCAGAAGGCAGGTGTGGTCGGGAGAAGAGGACATTATGATCTGCATAGAGTGTCAGCAAAACCAAGGGAAACTCCGTGAGTGGAATCCAGACTGGACCTCAACAGTGGATGGAGAAGATGTTTATGGAAAGGCATCATGTTGCTGCCGTTAGGTGTCATTGGAGTTGTCTTCCACCCTCAGGGACACTCAGTATAACAGAACCTGCCCAGTCCTCCCACTCGCTCCTCGGTCTGGGCCCACTGATGCAGCCACTGTGTCCATCCATCTCCCTGCGGGCTTTTCTCTTTTTCCCATCCCTTCCACGTCTTTCTCCAGGGGCTGGCGCCTCTTGGCAACACGATGAAAGTGTGTCAGGCAAAGTCCAGCCTTCTAAGGAGCACTCTGGCCTCACTCCTTCCCAGTCTGGTCAGTTGAGTCTTTGAGCAGTCCTTGATGCTTCTCAATATTCTGCTCCAGCATCGCAGTTCAAGGGCACCCCTCAGAGGCAAGGTGACAAGAACACCAACAGGCGCAGGCTAGCCAATTGAGGGAGAAGGACCCCGCAGCCCGAGCATGTGCGGTGTGGCCTTGGGGAAAGGCCTGTCGCTGGCATTTGGGGGAATTTCGTTTCTCCCACTATTGTTCACAAGGAGATGATACGACTGCCTTGTGGTCAAGACTTGAGAGGTCCTTTTCACAGATCGTTTTTTAAGCACTTTGTACAAGAGAGGGTGCCCTAGTGGCACCTGGCGGCTAACTACCAGGCCAGCGGTGTGAAGCCACCCACCACTCTGTGGGAGAAACATGAAGCCTTTTACTCTTGTAATGAGATACAGTGTCAGAAATGCACATGGGCGGTCCTACCTTGTCCTGTAAGGCCACTTGGAGTCCGCATTTTCTCGGTGGCAGTGAGCGTGGTTTATTTCTTTCCTTGTGTTGGCAGAGGAGAGCTGGTCCTGCATCTGAAGATTGTGGTTGAATGGCTTCACCGATGGGCTTACATGTAACAATGAACAGTCCAGGGCAGGGCAGCACTTCATCCTCATGTTCATAGGGTTGTTCAGAGTTGGAATGGACTCAGTGGCACCCCCAAGGGGGTGGGGTCAATATAACAAATGATACTAGATACACACCCCTGTGTGTGCACATGCACGCAGCTGTAATGTGCTTGGCATGACACAAGCATCATATTGAATCGCCAGAGCCATGCTGCACGGCGCATCTGGATGGTGCCTACCTTCTCTTGATGTTGGAGAGCCAAGGGAAAGGAAGGCCTACAGGAGCCTGCTAATCAGTGTGCTTTTCCTGGGGCTGCTTCCATTCAACCTCATAAACTGGTAACACATCCCTAGGAGCGTGGTGGCGGGTGTCTGCCGGCACTCAAGCGATTTCCCAGTGGCTTAACACATTCTCTAACAGACCAATAAAACACCACTTGCCCTTTGCCATGCGGTGCTAACTGGTGGCCAGCATTCTGATTTATGCTGGACCAGTGGCCACAGGGGCTCGCCCTCTCTCTGACAGAATGACCTGCCTGAGGGCCATCCCACTGACAGCGTGACCTTCTGAGGCTCAGGTTTTACTACTGCACTGATGCCAGCCGTCAAGCCTGATTTATCAAGTTCAAGGGACTTTGCTCGAGTGCCAGGTCTCCTTCCTTAACATCCTCCCTGCTCAGTCTCCTCTCTCACCCCCAGCTTCCTCAAGCACGGTGTCCTAACTCATCTTCTTTAAACAGACTCATGTGTGGGTGGCTCCCCTTTCTTTTCTTATTTCTTTGGGGGGGGGGTCTTGGAGCCCTGGTGGCACAGCAATTAAAGCATTCCAATCACTAGCCCAAAGATAAGTGGTTCGAACCCACCAGATAGTCTGTGGGGAGAAAGATGTAGTCTTCCACTTTGGGTTCAACTCTGTCCTATAGGGTCACCGGAAGTGGGTCGTGTTTGGTTTTCAGTGGGTCTTGGATGTGTTTGTCTTTCCCTTACCATGGTTGTGCAGAATCTCTGGCCTTTGTAAATCCCAGGCTGATGTGATGGTTACACTTTATGTCAACCCAGATGGGCCAGCAAAAGAAAGAGACTTTCTACTCCTGTAGAAGAAGTAGACCACAAGGTCAGCAATTGGAGACCATCTGGGGCTCTGAGGGAGAACGATGAGGCTTCCAGCTCACCTAAAGAAACCCACAGCGACCATTCTACCCTGTCCTGGGTCAGCATCGATTCATTGCTGTTCTTATCTTTGTTTGGGGGGGACCAGGGTTCTGCCGTGATATGTGAAAGCTTGTGGTCACTTCCAAGAGGGCATCTTCTGTGAAGCAGTCAAGCAGCTGTGGAAAGAAGAGCCTGGAACAGCTCCACCTACTCTGGACACAGTGTTGTTACAATGACTCAGGGAGTGGCCATATCTTGTTGTAAATCTATAGCTCATCCCAGGAGCCATCAGAGACAGGCCTGACAACTTTGGGTTCATTCGGGTGACCTTGGGCTCTCTTGTGTGGCTGCTGTGCATTCAGCTGTGCAATGACCAGTATGTGATCCTCCAGCTTCATCTTCCCGCTTCCCTGATTTCAACCAGTTCCAATGGAAAAGCACATGCTAGCCTCACTGAATCCTGTCTAACACACCGAGTGACTGCCTCCTGACCTGGGTAAGACTGCAGTCACTGTTTAGATATCAATCAGCTTTGCTTTTCAAACTTTCATCTGACTGGCTAAGGCCCACTGCATTTTCATGAACATAGTGATGGACTACATTTACAAAATTCCTTCAAAGCAACAGATAGATGTTTAAAATGTTTCTTATCATTAAAATTCTGTGTATGGTAGGTAGTCAAGCCCTAGGAGTCCTGGTAGTACAAGTGGTTCAACCCTTCACTGTGAACCAAGAAGCAGGTTTTCTGTAGGACCAAGACATTCCATCTTCTCCCATGAGGCTTATAACCCGAGAACCTCTCTGAGGCAGATCTGCCCTGTCAAACGAGGTCATTCACCATGAGTTGGAATCAACCCAACAACATAGCCTCATTAGGGCCTAACTCTAACGCTTGCATCAAGCTCGAAGCTGTCGGGCCCATGAAGAACAGGTGGGTCACAAGGGGGATCACCGATGGAGATGCAAGGGACGAGGCATGCCCAGCTGCCATGCCTACCCCTTCTTCATGCAGGTGACCTCAGACTCTCTGGCTACCAGCACTTTGACTGCCTGCCACATACTTTGTTTTCGTTGGTAGAGGTATTTTTAAACAGGTAACTCATACCTGAGATGTGAAATGGACTGTACATCTCTTTAAGAAAAACAAAATGCAAATTTCAAAACAGGAAAATCAACATTGAACGGATTGTGGCACCGCTATTTTTCTCCTGGACAGGAAGGTTCCATGTTGGAAGAGGAGCTGGAATTAGTATTCAGTGGTAGCATCTTGAATTACGGAGTGTTCGGCCGTCCACGCCTCAGTACCTTGTAATTTAGACTTCGACAGCTCTCCTCCTTGTGCTCCGTCCTGGTTTCTAGTTTTCTTTTATTCAGAATTAGTCATTGTGTGTGCCGCTTTCCCTGCTTAGAAGGGTTTCAGCTCTGAGAGTGGGGCACACTCATGCCGCCCATTGTATTCTACTCTTAAATTAATCACAGCCTAAGAGCCTGCGTGCTATTCCAAACAATTCACTTAATTTTTTTTTGGTAGTTGTTGTTGTTCAAGACAATGCACTTAGAATTTTTTTTTTGAAAAGCAAGTTTCTAGACAATCAGGGAAAAAAGTGATAGCTATTTATAAGAGTCCTTGTGAGCAGAGCCTTTGGGGCAGCTTGGCTGAGACCTTGAGCGTCTTTTGTGAGAGCTGCCATGAGGTTGGCGGTGACTCATGGTCACCTCCATGTGCAGAGAAGAAGATGGCCTGCTGTGGTCCTAGCCCGTCCTCACGATGGACCGTTCGTTAGCATTCCTTCATCGTTGCAGCCTCTGCGTTTTCCCAGTCGTACAACTCCCACTCCACCCCTCACCTCTAGAGGCTCTTCTGCAGCTCTGCGTCAGACCGTATTTTTGTGCTGACTTTCACAAGATCTCCAGGCCTTTCTCCTTAGGTTTTCTTCTGTCTTTATGTGGAAGTGCCACTGGAATCTGTTCAGCAATGGGTGGCTCATTTCTTTCAGCATCACAGTGACACCCCAAGAAGACAGACAGAGAGACTTCTTCATTCAGGGTCTCTCTTTGACTGATTTTTCTCAGGGCAGATATGTTCTCTTGATAGGAGCAAAGGAGTAAAGGTAGGTAGCAACCGAAAGAGAAAGACGGGTTTTAGCAGCCTGTTTCAATTAAAGTCCATGGACAATGCAATCTTATACTAAGACTTAAGCTACACAATTTGCTGAAGGGGTGCCTGACTGAAGAATAATAGTTGCTGCATAGATGTTTGCAATAATAATAAAGAGAAGGAAATGAAAGAAAAACTGTCACCATGGAGTCAATCTAATAGAGAGACACAGAGTGGAACGGTTTTCAGTGGCTGATGAGTTGGAAGCAGCGTCTGAATGGACTAGACCTTCTGTCCTCTCTTGTGACAGTCAAGTATGTTAGCCAAGTGTTCTACCCAGGGACCTCAGTTGATGGATGAAGACCAAACCCAAACTCATCGCTGTTCAATCAGTCAGACTATTTGCAACCTTACAGAATATAGTAGAACTTTCCCACAGAGTTTCTGTGGCTATTCTCCTTATGGATGCATGTGGAAGTGGACCATGAATAAATAAGATGAAAAAAAAAACAATGCACTTGCATTATAGTGCTGACAAAGAATATTGAAAGTACCATGGACTGTCAAAAACAACAACAACAACAACAACAAAAGAACAAATCTGTCTTGGAAGAAGTACAGCCTTTCATCTCATGCACTTTGGACATGTTGTCAGGAGAGACCAGTCCTTGGAGAGAGACATCATGTTCTGTTAAAGGAGTGGGTCAAGGAAGAAGAGGAGGACTTTGGACAAGATGGGTTGACACAGTGTGTGCATCGATGGGCTCAAATATCAGAACAACTGAGAGGATGGCACAGGTGCTGGGGATGTTTTCTTCTCGTGTACATAGCAGCACTGTCAGTTGGAATCAACTTACAAACCCCTGACAACAACCATCTTTATGGAGACAGGCGGCAGAATCTTTCTCTCTGGGAGTGGCTGGAGATCTTTAGTGGACAAGTCCTAAACCATTGTTGCCACCCGGGGACTTCCTCTTCCTGATAGGAGGAGCACTCTTCACGCTGCACACCCAGGAAGCAAAGTATCAACTCTGGCTCATGGCACGCTCAGTTCTAAGTGTCCTGGGTGGTTGAGTATCAATCCAAACTTGCTGCCATCCAGTCAGTGCTGACTTATTGTCACCTCCTGTGGCTTCCAAGACTGCAACTGTTTACAGGAGTAGACAGCCTATTCTCTCTCTCATGGAACTGTTGGTCGTTTCGAACTGCTGACTGTGTGGATGGCAGCCCCGTGTGTAAACTGTACTACTACTGGTACTGGGACCCCTTTCTTTCACAGCTCACCCTGGGTTCAGTTATCTGTAACCTTAGACTCACCCTGTGTTGGGTCTGGGCGAACAACGTGCTACCAAACTTGATGGGTTCATGCTTGTATCTGGCCAGGGACACCCCCTGTACCTTTTCCTATCTTCCTCATTGAGGATTGTCGTACCAAGGTTCATGGTCCAAATCCAGACCCCTGCGATTACAGGACCCTCAAGTCTTTTTCTTTAAGTGGTTGAATGACTTTTTCATTAAGTGGTGGGAAAAAACCCTAATGAAACAAAAGAAGCATATTCTCTGCGTGTGACATTTCTAGTCAACTCAATTGTAGTGTTCATGAATAGAGTTTGATGGAAACACTGACATACTCTTAATACTTGTTTAGTATTATGATCACCTTAATGCTACATCAGATAGTTGAGAGGTTGCAGAAGACTTACAGACCCACTGCCGGAATAAATAGTTATGGCCCAGCCTTACAGGAAGTCTTTCCTCACCTCTGTTCTAGATGACTGAAGATAATTCAGAGCATCTAGATTAGGGGAGGCTGTGTATGGGAGGAGCCTGGGTATGTGGGTGACCAATGAGAGAGGGCTTTCCAGGATCTCTTCTATTGGATTGGACAAAAGTCACAGGCCAACAACAACTCTTTTCATGAGCTGAAGGCACCAGAATTTTGAGGTTTATGTAAGTCACTTCAAGTGTTATATTGTGGATCACAAAAGTTTCAAAGGGGAAAAGAAATTTAAAAAAAGATCTTGAGGGTTTGGACACCAAGCAAATACATGTGTTTATGGGTTCCTGACCCATTCTGGAACAGAAGTTTACATAGAACATCACACTTGTGTCCCTTTTTCTTGCCTGTTGGGGACACAGTCACCCAATAACAGAAGTAAGAACCAAGCCAGCCCAGCAGCAGTTAGTACAACAAAGGCAGTAATAGACAACCAAGGGTGCTAGGATGGGTTATTCTAGAAAAATAAATTAGGTTATATAAAGCAATGCACACTGAAAATACTCAACTTGCTTTAAAAAGAAATTCAGCCCATGTTCTGAAATAACTCATTTGTCCACCCATAGGGAATCAGTTCAATAAATCTTGCTATGGCCATTCTCGAGTCATTTAAAATGATGTGGCAAGGAGGGTCACATGATGAGTTTGATTGGCCCTAGGCACTTTTCCCCTCATGGGCTTTCTTTCGGAAAAATAAATAAGCACATAGATATTAAACATATATTTTATGGTTCTGTGGATGCAAAGACAATACATATTAATTTTATATATTAAAATCTTTCTTCAGTCTAAAAGTTCATTTTTTCCCTTCTGATTTGAAAAGAAATTAAGCATTTTTATGAACCTCTAAAAGGACCCAGAGCACTGGGTTCTGGTCTTAAAAGGATCTTTGACACTCATGACAAGGCTGGACCTTGAATGAAGGAACTTTGAGTGAACTGTCCTTTTAAAAATTTCTCTACTTTAATTTCAAAACAACCTACATGAATCATGTATCATGGGAAATGGAGAAAAGATTGAGTTGTCAAGGAGTTTGTTTTGCTTAGTTCCGCAATCAACACTCAAGGAAGTAGCAGTCAGAAGTTTAAGGGATGTATTGCATGGGGTCGGGGGCGGGGGAGGGTTCTGGGAATCTGCTGCAGAAGAACCTTTTAAGTGTCAAACCAAAAAAGATGTCATCTTGAGGACAAAGGGACACCTGACCCAAGCCCTGGTGCTTTCCATCACTTTGTCTACAGGTGAGAGCTGAGCAGCAACTAAAGAAGACCGAGGAAGAATGCATGCACTGACATTGTGGTGCTGGCGAAGATGGGGAGGTCCATGAACCTCCTGAAGAACAAACCCATCTGACTTGGAAGCAGGGCAGAAGGCTGCTGAGAAGTGAGAGTGGTGAGTCTTCCTTCGGACATCTTATGAAGAGGGACCGCCTTCTGATGGAAAACCCCTTGCATGGTCCAAGTGGAGGGTTAGTGAGAAAGAGGAAGACCCCTCCTGAGACAGATGGACCCAGTAGCAGCAATACTGAACTGGACCACAACCACAGTGCAGACGCTGTCACTGGACCGGGGAGCATTTCCTTCTGTGGAACATGGGGTGGCTGTGGGCTGGGTCAACAGCAGTATATGACAATTAGAGGGAAAAGGGAGTATAATTATTTCATCCTGCTAATATTATTTTACTTCGATTCATTAATGTTTAGAAGGGTCTCTGAGTTGAAGGTAAGTGTAAAAATAAAGGCAGTGCACATGGGTGATTAAAGACAACTTTCCCTCTGCAAGAGGGTGGTCAGTGTAAGGGTGGGTTCCAGGTGAGCTCGGCTGATCAGACTCTTTCCCCAACACCCAAAGCTGGAAGGGGAACTCAAAAGTGTCAGTGAATGCTGTCCTGGTCAGTGCTGAGCCTAAAGGCCCCTTGGGAGAGCCAGGTCTGGTAGAAGGAGCAGGTCTCAGAAGACGTCATTGACTCCCTCAGGGGCTGCCCAGTCCTTCAGCCCCAGCATGATGAAATTGGCTTTGCCCAGCTCACTGGATGAGCTTTGAGGCTATCAGCATCCATTTTATATTTACTTTTATTATTGTTATTTTAATCATTTTATTGGGAGCTCGTACAGCTCTTATCACATTCCATTCATCCATCCATTGTGTCAGGCACATTTGTACATATGTTGTCACCATCATTTTCAAAACATTTTCTTCTATTTGAGCCCCTATATCACCCCTTATTTTTCCCTTCCTCCCTCATGAACCTTTGGTAATTTATAAATTATCATTAATTTTTCATGCCTTACCCACTTTTTGTTGCCCATCCCCCTGGGAGGGGGTTATATGTAGATCATTGTGATGCATTCTCCTTCTATTGCCCCACCTTTCCCTTCCCCTGCTGGTATCACAACTCTCATTATTGGCATTGAAGGGTCCATCTGTCCTGGATTCCCCATGCTTCCAGGTCTTCTCTGTACCCATGTACATGC
This sequence comes from Nesogale talazaci, assembly GCA_004026705.1. Classification (NCBI taxonomy): domain Eukaryota; kingdom Metazoa; phylum Chordata; class Mammalia; order Afrosoricida; family Tenrecidae; genus Nesogale; species Nesogale talazaci. The sequence continues at coordinate 5,682 of PVJH01024373.1, read as the reverse complement.
TCTGGTCTAGCCCGATTTAGAAGGTAGAATTGGAGTCATGATAGTGAGGAGAGAAGCACTCGGGAATGAGAGGCATGCTGTATGTTTCATCAGTCCTGTACTGAACCCTGACTGGTTAATCTCATCCCTTTTTAAGACATCGAGCTCATTTAAGACTTCAGACACCAAGACAGGTGATTTGGAGAGTGAGGGGCTATTTGAGGTCAGTCCTTTGAGCATTCAGTGCAGGGGCAGGGACCCTTCTCCTGCCAATGGCCATTTGGATAGTTGTAACATTACCCTGGGACCATCTCACTCCCAATGGGATGCCTAGGAACCTGGGTTGTGCTGTGGTTATTCATTGGGCTGATAGCCGCAAAATCAGAAGTTCCAAACCACCACGAGCTGTTGAGAGAGAGAGAGAGAGAGAGAGAGAGAGAGAGAGAGAGAGAGAGAGAGAGAGAGAACTGTCTAATCCTAGAAAGAGTTACAGTCTTGGAAATTCACAGGGGCCATTCTACCTGTGCTGTAAGATAGAGTCCACCCATGGAGACAGAGTCCACTCCATGACAAGGAGTTTGTTTTTCATGTGATGGCTGGAATGGCTTCTTTTGCATGAGGTGTGTGAAGTCAACTGATATTAATGATGTCTCAGGTCTAAATTGGCTCTCAGGAACCTCCGTGGCACAGTGGGTTACTCTCTGGGCTGTCAACTGCAAGGTCAGTAGTCTGACACCACCAGATGCTCCACGGGAGAACATTCTGCCCCGTCCTATAGGGTCTCTCTGAGTCAGCATGAACTTGGCTTCTTGAATTGATGTGGCTTTTGGGCCTCTGATATGGCCTCTGATTTAGTGGGTGGGGTCAGAGAGGTCAGATGTTTCCAGAGGTCCAGTCCAGCAAACCATGAGTCATCAGGCAATGTGCACACGTTCAGTGTCCCCAAGTCCAAAGGAACGGGTGAATTGAATGCTTGTTGCAGTCGGAGCCCAGAAATGAGCATCAACCCATCAACTACGCTCCCCTCCTCAACTTCCTCCTACTTTTCTGTCTCTCTTCTTCCTTCTTAATTCCTCCCTCCTTCTCTCCCCTCTATAATCTCTCCATTTCCCTTCCACTTCCTCCCCTCCCCTAGTTTATATATATATATGTATATATATACATATATATATACTTTGAAACCTTTTTTTCCTTTTCCTTTTTATCTATTTATTTTAATCATTTTAGTGAGGGCTCATACAACTCTTATCACAATCCACGCATACATTCATTGCATGCAAAGCACATTTGTGTGTTTGTTGCCATTCTCATTCTCAAAACATTTTCTTTCTACTTAAGCCCTTAGTATTAGTTCCTCATTTCCCTCCTCCCTCCATGCTACCCTCCCCCTCATAAACCCTTGATAATATATAGATTATTATAATTTTGTCATATTGCATACTATCTGATGTCTCCCTTCACCCATGTCCTTATTGTCTGTACCCCAGGGAGGAGATTATATGTAGATCCATGTAATAAGTTCCCTTTTTCTACTCCACCTTCCTTCCACCCTCCCAGTATCACCACTCTCAACACTGGTCCTGAAGGGATCATCAGTCCTGGATTCCCGTGTTTCTGGTTCCTCTCTGTACCAGTGTGCATCATTTTACCTCACATGCAGTTGTTAGTAAGTGCCATCACACTGGTTCCAATACATAGCAACTCTGTGTGCAATGGAAGGAACATGGGTCAGCCCTGCACCACCCACCCAATCGTTCCCGGGCTAGAACCTGGGCCATTGTGGCAGGCACAGTGTCCTTGTGTCAAGGTGAAGGCTCTCCTCTTTTCTGCTAGCCCTCTACTATACGAACATCAAGCATAATGTCCTTCTCCAGGGACTGGCGTCTCCTGACAACATGCCCAACCTATGTCATGAAATCTTGCCATCCTGGTCTCTAAGGAGCCCTCTGGCTGTACTTCTTCCAACACAGATCTGTGTGTCCTTTTAGCAGTCCCTGGTACTTCAATATTCTTCTTGGGACACTAGTACAGGGACTTCCTGTGCACCCTTCCTCCCATTTCCCCTAAGGAGAACACCTACATCGCCTAGTGCAATGATCAAGTGCAAAGACATTTGCACTTTGCCCAGATGCAAAGACATCTAGTACAAAGATATTGGGCCATTCTACAAAGTACCTAACCCAGCTCATCCAGAAGCCACTTGCTTTTCTGTGTGCTCATTCCGTCACTCGCTCACTCACTCATTTATCCATATTTGCGTGTAAAGACCGAGGGAGTTTCTTCCACATCTGTAAATCTGTGTATCCACCACTTCAATTAGCACAGAGATGCAGTCCATCCCCAAAAGGAGCCTCCTCGTTCTGCTCCATTATGCATCCATGTTGAAAACATTCTTTCAGCTCAATAAACATCTGTTGAATGAATTAATACGATAATGGATTGATAGACAGATGGAGCCTCTTTCCCTGAACTCAGGAAGGGTTGACTTAGTGATGTCATCAGGAGGATGCAGAACCCCCAAAGACAGAAGATATTTTTTAGGATGCCATCAACCTGGGACTGAAAATTGGTAGTTGAGTCAGGAGAGGTACTGTTTTTTACAATACCGTTAGCTCCCTAACGCCAAGTCTCAGTCAGATAGATGCAATTAGTTAACAAAGGTAGTTGTTATGGTAACAATTCCACTGATCTATTCCAGCTAATACTCAGTATGATTGACTCGTTGCTAGGCAACAGCCAATAGATTGGCTGACGGACGATGACATGTTTCATCTGGTGCAGATGTTGCCGAACAGTTGTAAACTTGACCTCTGGTCACAGAGGCATTGTCCAGATAATATCACTAAAATAATAACATTAATAATAAAATTCTTAAGTTCTACTACTGTGATGGTAGCCAGTCACAAAGCCATGGCCCCATATTCCCCCTTAGGTTAAAAGTCAAGTAAAATAAAGTATTGTGGACCTGAGGGCCAGCACTGTCCATTAAAAATGATGTGGTTACTTGTAATGTGATCAAACAAAATCTCAAAATAACTCCTTGCTGCCAAGAGAATGCTGACCCTCAGTCACCCTTTGGACAGAAGGGGCCTGGGCCGTCGGGTTCACGTCAGATCAATGTCTTCCTGGAAAAGACAATCCCCCTTTCCTGTCTTGGTCAAGATGAGCTACATATTTATAAAGACTCACTTTATGTAGGGGGGACAAGTCAGGAAGAGGGGTGATTCTCGATGATTGAAGAATGCTAATCATAATGATTTCTTGCCGCAACTCCACACCCTTATGTCCTCCCCTAAGGTTGGAACCACTCTCAGGCTTCAGGAAGGAGCTGCCTGCACGAGCCAGCACCAGTACTCTCAGTAGACTACCAAGATAGTCGCCATTAGACCATCGGATGGTCCGTAACTCAGCCTGGCCAGGTGCCGGGCAGGTACAGCGAAGATTTGCAGTGGGTGTAGGTGAGCTATTGGGAGAGGAGAAGCCTATGAGAAACTAGAGAGAAAAAGGGCCCTCCAAAGGCACTTGAGTGAAAACAACATTACTAGCAATGATGAGGTGTCCTTGCACCCCCTCCCCACTCCAACAGATCATGTATCTGCTGTCGTGCTACTCAGATTTCATGTGAATCTGAATTTGTGGAGGGGTGGAGTCCAGCCTGGCTTTTAGGTCACAGTCTCATGAAGCCTCCTGGGAGGTGCAGCCTTTTTTTGAGAGAGAGTGAAAGCTCCCTACCCCAACTTCCTCTGCCCCAGTGCCTTTTCCCTTGGGGGGATGGACTCTGTGCTTGCTTCCGGGGATGCCCGCATGGGCTACTGGGCCTTAAGAGCTGTTGGTGCTCTGCCATGCTTCCCTAGGCCTGGGATCCACCCACCCACTAGTTGATTAGCCATCTGCATCCCACAGCACAGTTCTGCCATGGCCTGAAGAGGGCTCGGTCTATGGACTTGAGTTGGGCTGGGGATGCTGGGCTGCCGCCTTGAGATACAGCTCAAACTGGTTTGTAGACACAGAAGAGGGTCACTGATTTTGTTTATCTCGACAGCCCATGGACCAACTCCCAGAGCACGACACCGAGAAGGTAATTCAAGAAGAAAAGCAGTGCTGTGTGGCATCTGGAGATGTGGCTTCCTGGGACTCCTGGGACTTGGGCTTCTTGGGTCAAGGTTGGGTTTGTTTGTCATCCCCAGAAGCATGACCAGGGCCAATACCTCCTTCACCAGGGGCTCTTCATGTGCTTAAGAGGGGTCAGGCAGAAAGGCCTCCTTAATCTGTTCCCTGAGAGAGTGGGAGAGAGATTTCATGCAGCCCCACAGGGAGACAGGTCAGAGAGACCTGCTGGTCCAGCTTGGAACACCTGTGAGCTCTTCGTAGAAAGGTCTGAGTGATAATAACTGAGGCGATGTGCACGCTAAATGATCCTTAAATGATCCTGTGCAAGCGACAGTTCTTAGAGAATTTCCTGGAAGACCAAACCCTGCCTTGCTGGTTTAGAAAGGGAGAAGGCCAGACAGTTCTCTGTAATTTACTCACAGAGAATGAGGAGAATAGAAAGAGAGGAAGGTGGGGGGAGAGGGGTGGTGAAGAAAGGGAAAGAAAACAAGAATGGAAACAGGGAGAAGTGAAGGGAGGGAAGGGAGGAGGAGGTAGAAAGGAAAGTGAAAAGGAGGAGGAGAGAGAGGTGAGAGAGAGGGTGGAAAGGAGACACAGAGACAAGAGGTTGGCTGGGAGTGGAGTTTAGCTGCATTTTAAATAGACATCAGTGTCCTCTTCTGTTCATACCTTCTCAGGCTATTGGTCCAGTATTTGGTTATCTACACGTACATCCATACTTACATATAGATGTATACATTACAGCAATTCAGTGCTATCAACCAAAAATTATTGCATAAGGCGAAGCTAATTTGGGAGGAGCAATTTTCTCAGAACTGATTGCAGAAACAGTCAGACAATTATCTCAGCAGAGAGCTGAGGATGGCGCTGAAAGTCCTGGAAGTTTGATTTACCCGGCTCCTGCATCAGGGTTGAATTTCCTGCATCCAATCATTCTCAGAATGAGACGGTTGGAAGGCTTCCCTCCTGGAAAGGACCGCGGGATCAGGCAATGACCACGACTTGGGGTGGAAGCCTGTCTGTCTGTCTGTCTGTCTGTCTCAGATCTGTGTGTCCTTGATTTCTGAGACGGTGCATGGACCATGGGAACCTGCTATCACACTGCTGACCCTTATTCAGAAGAGACCTGGGCCAAGCGAGGCAACTTCCCCGATTGGCAGTTATTCTGGTTTTGGGGACAGAGATGACTTGCAAGCGTGCCCCCAGAAGTCCCCTCAAAATATCAGGCCCTCAGAGACCAGGCAGGCATGTGGTCATGCTCGCTTTGGCTTGGATTTTAAAGGGAGGAGAGGAAGCCCGTGTTTCGTTTTGTCTTGTTTTCCCGGTGGGGAAGTAGTCAGGAGAGATGAAGGGCTAATCATGGGCCCTGGTGGTGCTGTGGATTAAGCAAGGCGCCATGGCCCTCCAGGTTGGCAGTTTGGGATCAGCAGCAAGTCTCTGGGAGCAAGACAGGGCCTTCGGCTCTCACACGGATGGACTGCCTCACAGACCCCTCTGGGCTTGCGAAGATCAGCTGACCGCCAGCCAGCGGGTGGGTTGGGTGTGCCACTGGGACTTTGTCTACCAGGGTGTGGGTGTCATTTACTTGCCTGG
>PVJH01024372.1:12494-33365 GCA_004026705.1 Nesogale talazaci | reverse complement strand
CCCCCCCCCCCCCCCCCCCCCCCCCCCCCCCCCCCCCCCCCCCCCCCCGAGTCCCTCTCGCCACCGCGGCCCGCCTGCTGCCTCCTATTCAGCAGACTTGGCTAGCACTCAGCGATGCACATCCACACATTATTACTCTTATTTCTGTATTCTTTCAAGATATTTTTGTGTGTCTGGAAGTATTTATTTTATTATTGTAAGTTATCAAGGATCTTTTTTTTGAAATCCCTTTATTGGGTGCTCTTACAACTCATCACAATCTATACATCCATCCATTGTGTCAAGGACATTTGTACACTTGTTGCCATCATCATTTTCCAAACATTTGCTTACTGCTTGAGCCCTTGATATCAGCTCCTCATTTTCCCCCTATAACAGGGTCCCCCACCCTCCCTCCCTCAGGGACCCTTGATAATTTATATATTATTATTATTTTGTCATGTCTTACACTGACTGATGTCTCCCTTCACCCACTTTTTTCTTGTCTGTTTCCCAGGGAGGAAGCTATATGTAGATCCTTGTGGTCAGTTCCCCCTTTCTTCCTCTTCCCCTCCAGGTGTCACTACTCTCATTATTGGTCCTGAGGGGTTTATCTATCCTGGATTCCCTGTGTTTCCAGATCTTATCTGTATCCATGCACATGCTCTGGTCTAGCTGGATTTATAAAAATTTTTAATGCATAGAAATGAAGATTTTAAGACAAACATTCGACCACTAACTGATCCATTCCCCCCCCCCCCGGTTACTTATTAATTGATCTTAAATAGGAAAGGTACCTAACTGTTCCCAATTCTAAAAGACAGATCCCTTAGTCATGCTTAGAGTGCCTGTACTCGATTGATGGCAGCTCCGCAAGGGGAGAGATTGCCCTCTACTTCACGCTTGATGCATCTCCCCCAGTGCCTGGAACATGCTCTAAGAAACCCATACTTACTGCCATCAAGTGGTTTCTGACTCTCAGTGACCCCAGAGGTCAACGGGAAACTGCTCCTGCAAGTTGCTGAGAGGGGACCTCTTTACAGGAGTAGACAGCCTCATCTCTCTCCCCCAGCGGGGCTGGTGGCTTAGAACTGCTGACCTATCTAGGTGAGCAGCTCAACTCATAACCCTTACACCACCAGGGCTCCTCTGGAGTCTAGTGGGTTTTCGAGAAATACTTAGTCAATGAATGAAACGTCATGTTTAGTTTGTGGTACGATAATGAAACGTTTACCTGTCTGTCTCCACAACCAAACCCACTGCCCTCAAGTCGATGCTGACTCCTACTGATCCTGTAGGGCAGACTAGAACTGCCCTGTGGATTTCCCAAACTGTAAGTCTTTTTTTCCGTTTTCAGTTATTTCTTTTTCTTAATTTTAGAAACATTTTATTAGAAGCTTTTACAAGTATTTTACAATCCATAGTTCCAGTAGATCAAGCATAGTTGTACAATTGCTGCCATTATCATTTTCTTTTTTATTAAATCATTTTATTGGGGAACTATGATTCTTTTTTGGGGGACGGCATCACTGCCCTCTCTGGTGGTGGGAGTGGGAGGCCCGGCCTTGCTCCTGGAGAGCTGCTGCTGGATTTGAACCATCAACCCAGTGGGCCGCAGTCCTGCACATAATCACTATGCCACTGGGGCTCAGCCCGGAACTGTGATTCTTTTTTTTTTTTGGCATCACTGCCCTCAGGTGGTGGGAATAGGAGGCCCAGCCTTTGCTCCTGTGAGCGGGAATTGAACCTCCATCCCAGTGGGCCGCAGTCCCGCGCACAACCACTACGCCACCGGGGCTCAGCCTACTGTGATTCTTTATAGGAGTAGACAGCCCCATCTTTTTCCTGAGGAGCAGCGTAGGGTGCTGACCCTACGAATCACTGCCCACCATGTAAACACTACAGGGTTGGTTCCTTATCTGTCTCCTGAGAGGACTAATGTCTTGCTCCTCTTTAAATCCCTACATTTTGCATAGAGCCAAACTCATAGTGGATGTGTGGTAAATGCCTGCCAGAGAGACAAATAAATGAGAAAAATGAAAGACTGATGTGACCTGCTGTGTTGGTCATTGATTGGCTCGTTCCAACTCCTTGATATCTAGAAACAATTTATGCAGTAAATCGTTGTGCAGGGGTTTCTTGATCTCCATCTTTGTGGCTTAAAAGAAGGTTATGAGTAAAACAAATCCAAATCCCAAACTCACAGCCATCAAATCTCTTCCAACTCATAACGGTCCTGTTATAGGGTTTTGAGACTGAATCTTTTTTTAAAAAAATTTTCTTGAGACTGCATCCTTATGAAAGCAGACAGTCTCTGTGGCTGAGCCCCAGTGGCATAACGGTTGTATGCAGGACTGCGGCCCACCGGCTTGGTGGTTCAAGTCCAGCAGCAGCTCTCCAAGAGCAAGGCTGGGCCTCCTACTCCCACCAGCAGGCAGTGATGCCGCCCCCCCCAAAAAAAAAAACTGACAGTTTCATCTTTTTCCTATGCAGTGGCTGGTGGATATTGAACTGCCATCTTTACAGTAAGCAGCCCAACGCCTAACCCACAGTTTCACTAGCATTCCTTGGATACAACCCAAACCAGAGTGGCCACCTTTATTTCCTAATTAGCAAAGGACATGCTTTTACCTTTACTCCCAGGGTAAGCTGGCAGGGCTCCATTTTTTTTTGTGTGTGGGGGGGCATCACTGCCCTCAGGTGGTGGGAGTAGGAGGCCCATCCTTTGCTCCATGGAGCTGGAATCGAATCTCCATCCTAGTGGGCCGCAGTCCCGTGTACAACCACTACGCCACTGGGGCTCAGCCAGGGCTCCATTTTTATAATGAAGGGGCTCCTATGCCCTGAACTCCATCACAAAAGTGAAAGGATATCTTTTAAAGATGCTTTCAAGAAGAAAAGCTCATCTAGCAATTCAGGCATGGCTAGTGGGTTTCAAACTGCTGAATTTGTGGTCAGCAATCCCACCCACTGGGCCACCAGGGCTCCTTCTGGGCCTAGGGGCACATCTCCCTTGCGAAAAATGCAGGGTGAAAAGCCGGCATGACTCTGCGTCCAGTGCTCCTTCCAGCCTGTGAACATTTTGCTCTTGAGCTCCTGACACAGAGCCCTCCACAGCATAAGGGCATGATGGGTACCCTGTGATGGTGACAGTAATGAACACCGGCAGCCACACACGATGACTCAGGCCATTCCAAAGGGAAATGAACAGCCATGTTGCCGGGGCACCTGAGGACGCCACCAGAGCTGTACCAACTGCACACCCACGTGATTGATTAGGCCTGATTAGACCAGCCATGCTCCAGAGCCGGGTCCTAATGTTCCTTGTTCCTAAGACAATCCCAGCTACTGAAAGCAGGTAAGCGCGCTAGAGTGAATGGAACCTTATCTGGCCTGCTCGGAAAGCAAGTAGGCTTTGTTCTCTCTCTTAAGTGGGTACAAAGTCACTAGCGGTCCCCCAGTGGCTTGGTCTCCTTGCTCAGGAGTACTAGCCATGGTCATTTCTCAAGCTTTTACTATGGGCAGGCACCCATTCAACGTGTGCTTGAATTTTCTCTTTTCAGCCTCCCAGCAGCCTTAGGCTGTCTGTGCTGTGCTTACTATAGCTGGAAAAACTGAAAGCAGAAACAGGCCCCACCCCTACCCCCGACTTAGAGAGGGCTCTGTGCTCAGGGTGTCTGAAAAAATAACAGGACAGACACCTAGAAAGGGTATTGGTTCTTCCAGCTGGGACCTTCTTGGTCTTTGTTTGGGCAGGGCCCCCATGCCAAGCCTGTAAGAGGAGGGAGGCACTGAGGGCAGTGGTGAAGATCTTGGGTGGACCCCATTCCCAGCTGTGCAACAGTAGGAAGGTTTCAAGCCTCTGAAGCTGCCTGGTAGGGGTGGGGGTGGGGGGTCTGACTCATGGCAACCACAGGCACTGGAGAATAGAGCTGTGCTCCATACGATTCTTTTTTTTTTTTTTCATACGATTCTTATTGGCTGACATGTGTCTTGTTTCGGTAGATCGCCAGGCCTTTCTTAGAAGGCACCTCTGGGTGAGTTTAAACCTTACCCTACAGTTATTAGTCCAGTGGTTTCCTGAAGAGGTAAATCTTTAGGGGCACACTCAGCCTCATCTCCTGTGGAGAGGCTGGTTGGTTTGAAGCTCTGACCTTGGGGCTAGCAGCCCAGGGCTTACAGGACAAAGCTGACCAGGTGAAGATGAAATAAGTTGGTACTTGTGAAGCACAAGGAGCCCTGTGGGTGTAGTGGGTTACACCTCCGGGTCAGCAGTTCAAAACCACCGGCTGATCTGCAGGGAACAAATGAGGCTTTCTAGTCCCATAAAGAGTTATAATCTCAGAAACCCACAGGGGCAGTTCTAGGTCTTCTTATAAAGCCACTACGCGCCGGCATTGGCTCTTTGGCAGGGCAGTTTTTGCTTTGTGAAGCGCTGGGAACACAGAGCTAGTTGCCGAGGCTGAGCTTGAGTGTTGGTTAACAGGGCTCCCGGCTCCCTGAAAAGTCTTCCTCCTCTTTCTCCCGTAACCTCTCTCTTTTCTGGGAAACTTTGTAGGGAGCAATGTTAGCAAGTTGGCTAAAACAGGCACATGCTTCCGCCGCCCCCACAAGCCGAGGCCAGCTGAGAGACGGGAGGCCTGGGCCCGGAGGGGTTGAGGCAGTCGTGGGCTGACAGTCGCTTGAAAGGCACCGGAAGTGCAAGGCTGGATCAAAGCTGCACACGGAGCCCGCGGCGGCCGCCGCCCACCACTTCTGTCCCCGGCAGTCGGGCCAGGCTCTAGGCGCCTCCCCCGGTGGCCTGCAGAGGGCGCGTTCCTCCGCCCTCGGCCTTGGCCTGGGTGAGCTGCGGGTTCTGCTGAGATTTCCGGAGGCTCTTTCCCACCCAGCTCGGACCAACTCGCCTCTCCAAGAAGCCTGCCCTGACTGCTGAAGCTACGAGCTTCCTCCCTGGAGCCCCCTAAGCATCCTCAGAACTGCATGATTCGGCACTTGGATCTGAGCTGGCGGGTTCGAACCCAGCTGCTCCGGCTGAGAAAGATGTGGCAGTGGCAGTCTCCAGTGGGTTTGGGTCAAGATGACAGCCTGGACACCTGCTAAGGGCAGCGCTCCTCTGCCCTACAGGATCGCGGCGAGTGAGGCGGAAGCGACAGACTGCCATTCTCAGGTTTGGTTTGGGGTGGGTGGGTTGGTTGGTTAGGTGTGACAGAAGTATTGGACACGTCTTGGCCCTAGAACAGTATCATACCTTTTATGTCTCCTGTCGCCTCTGCCCCATGTGCCCTGGCCCACTGATAGCCAGCATTTGACTTTCCTTCCTTAGGCCTTGCCGTGGTGACTCCCCGAGGAGACGCCATGTGGTCCCACAGCCATCCGGGGTGGCAGAGGAAGTCAGCTAGGCCTCAGTTGTTACTTTGAGTCTTCACTAAGCAGGTGGACTTGGTTTAGCCCTCACCCACAAGCCCCCACCCCCACCCCACCGCCACCCCCACCAAAGACTGCTTTGGAGCAGTAGAGACCCACTGGCAAGAGAGAGTATCCGTTGATCCGAGAATGTCTGCTGAGCCCCTGCCTTAATCCAGAGCCCTGTGCTGAACCCCCGGGGACAAATATGGTGAAGCACAGTCCATTTTCTTAGGAGAGGGAGTCTGTAGGCCATGCACCGGGCTACTAGCTCAAATGTTGAGATTTGAGGCCACCCAGCAGTGCCTTGGAAGAAAGGCTTGGCGATCTGCTTCTGAAGAGTCATTCTCAAAAACTCGGATGCACATTTGTCCTCTGACATACACGAGGTTGCCCCAGTCAGAGGAGGCCCTCTCGGGCAACAGTAGGAAAACTGGTCACGGCACGTGTCAGCCAATTGTGAGTCTAGTTCCCCACTGGCTGTGTGACCTGGGGCACAGCAGGTTATGCCTCTGAGCCTCAGTCTCCCCATCTGACGGGGTCTGGAGTGGGATGGAGCTAGATCAAGGAATGCTGGCCAGATGGACAATGTGGTCATTTTTTCTGAGGGAAAAATAGTCTTCGAATGAAATCATTATTTCAATGTTTTTGTTGCTATTGTTAATGCACAAAAACAAAATGGAGGCTGAGCCCCGGTGGCGTAGTGGTTGTGTGCGGGACTGTGGCCCACTGGGAAGGAGGTTCGATTCCAGCTCCACGGAGCAAAGACTGGGCCTCCTACTCCCACTACCTGAGGGCAGTGATGCCTCCCCCCCAAAAATGGAAAAGGTAACATGTCGTGACAATCAAACAGTATAATACCAGCACTTCTGAAGGTCCTTTATGAACTAAGAGGGTTTGTCTCCATCTTATCCTCACCCCTCTACAGGGTATAACTGTTCTCTGGAGTGTTTTTGATGCCTGCTGTTTCAAAATGAGATGGCCAGGCCTTTCTTCTGAGGCTCCTCCAGTTGAGGGCGGGGCCAGGGAAGTCAGTGTTTTTGAGGAGACTGAAAATATTTCCTGGGCGATGAGGCAAACAATCAAGTTATGGTGACAGAAACCAGGTATGAAAGTGAACATGAAGGATGTAAAAGCATGTGCCAGACAAGCTGTCCAGACACTTGAGTCATCAAGATGGGAAATGTTGAATGAACTCAGAGCAAGAAGCTATCACTTTGGGGAGAGTGGGGGCGGCTCTACCACAGGGGCCTTGTGGACTGGCTTGAAATTTAACAAAGAAGCAGAAGAAGGACCATCTAGAAGCAGTGACTTGAGAGAACCAGGCACAGGGAAGAAGGTTCCTGGCTGGAATGACCAAGGAGGTTTAGGTGTCCAAGGACAGGGACCTCTGTTTTCTGCCAGCTTGTCCCCGGGGGCTAACATGGTCCCTCCCAAAGGTAACTGCCATTGAGTCTATTGTGACGCACAGCAACGCTATAGGACAGGGTAGAACTGCCGCTGTGGGCTTCTGAGACTCATCTTTCTCCTTCAGGCGGATGGCTGTGTTCAAACTGCTGACCTTGTGATTATCAGCCCAATATGTGCAACGCCCTGCAAGGCTAGGGTTCCTTGCATGGTCTCTAATACATCTTTAAAAATGCTGAGCTGATTCTGCCTCATGACCATATCATGTATGTCAGAGTAGATCTGGACTCCATCAGGCTTTATCTTTTAATTTGTGTGTGTGTTGTGGCATCACTGCCCTCGTGGGAGTAGAAAGCTCAACCTTGCTCCTGGAGAGCTGCTGCTGGATTTGAACCATCAGCCCTGTGGGTCGCAGTCCCACACACAACCACTATGCCACTGTAGCTTAGCCCTTATCTTTTAATTTTTATTTTGTTAAACATTTTATTGGGAGCTCTTACAGATACCATGACATTCCAAAATTCAATCATATCCAGCAGTGTTGAACAATTGCTTCCACAGTCAGTTTCAAAACATTTTCTTTCTTCTTGAACTCCTTGAAATCAGTTCCCCTTGGTCCCCTCCCTCCCTTACCATACAGGCATTCTTTAAATGAATCATTCTTTCTTTCTTTTTGCTGATGTCAAAATCATACCAGCAATTCGGTCATTTCTGCATGTCCAATTCGGCAACATTAAGCAATGCCACGTTCTTCTAGTTGTGCAATCATTCTCACCTTTCTTCTCTGAATGGTTTCTTCTCTGCAATAATAGAATTCACTGCCCCCCTTAAACTGCCTATCTAACCTTTCAAGTTGCTTTGTGAAATTGATCCCATAGAAGTAGTTATTTAAAAGAGCACAGTGCTCAAGGCAGGCATTCTTTACTCACTCTCCCTGCCATTCAGTCCATGCTGACTCATAGCGACCACCTGTGAGTTTCGGAGACTGTAATTGGTTATGGGAGTAGAAAGTCCAGTCTTTCTCCCTAGGAGCTGATGGTGGTTTCGAACTGTCAAGCGTAAGGATTGCAGCCCAACATATAACCACAACACCACTAGGGCTAAACTATTGGTTGATTTAAGAAGACTTCAGGATCTAGCTTTGGGTTAAGGGTTAAAGATATTATCAGGGCAATGGTTGTAGGAGTTCTGTCAGCCTTTGTGACTCCAGAAAGTCTGGAGCCCCTCAGAATTTGAAATTTTGTTTCACATCCTCCCCCCCCCCCGACTTTGATCAGAATTCTTCTGTAGAATTCTAGTTCAAAACATTTCACAGTGGCAGTAAATTGCCAGAACTTTCTTCTGAGGCACATAAACTCCAAAATCACTGCCATTAAGTTGATTCCAATTCAGAGCGACCCTCAAGGACAGGGGAGAACTGTCCCTTTGGCTTTCTGAGACTCTCAATCTTTTGGGGAGCAGATAGCCTCATCTTTCTCCCCAGGAGCAACTGGTGGGTTCCAATTGATGACCTTGTGGTTAACAGCCCAGCGCACATCCCACAACACCAACAGGGCTCCTTTCTGAGGCACATAGAAGGCTCCCTTTTATGATTTTATTTGTTGTTGTTGTTGTTGTTATTGTTGTTGAACGGAGCCCTGGTGACATTGGACTGCTAACTGCAAGACTGGCAGTTGGAAAACACCAGCCTCTCCTTGGGAGAAAGATGGGACTGTACTCCCGTAAGGAGTTCCCATCTCAGAAACCTGTGGGGGCTGCTTTACTCCATCCTACAGGATCACTGTGCATTGGAATCCACTCAAGGGCAGTGAGAGAGTGTTGTTGAGCAATGAGATGGCAGAACATACACCAATTCAACAAGGTCTGCACAACGTAGCAGACTCTTCATTTTTATTTATTTATTTAGGCATCACTGTCCTCTGGTGGTGGAAGTAGGAGGCTCAGCCTTTGTTCCATGGAGCTGGAATTGAACCTCCATCCCAGTGGGCCGCAGTCCCATGCACAACCACTACGCCACCGGGGCTCAGCCCGACTCTTCATAAAGATCTATAGGAACAAGAGGAAAGAGGGAGGGAGGATGAAGGGAGGGAAAAGGGAGAGATTATAAATTCCTCAAATCTCAAACTCAACTCACTGCCATTGAGTGGATGCCAACTCACAGTGACCCTATAGGGCAGGGTATAACTTCCCCTGTGAGTTTCTGAGACTGTTTTTGGGCGTAGACTGCCCCGTCTTTCTCCCCTGTTGGTTTTGAACTCCTGACCTGGACCATTGCAGCCCAGCATGCAACCAGTACACCATCAGAGCTCTCCACTGAAATCCGGCAAAGTTCTCATCACAATCTCTAGAGACAGCAGAGAGCAACTTAGGAAGATAGGGATGCTTGAAACAAGAACATCGTCTCCCCCATAGGCTGTAAGCTCCATTGAGGGTGGACCAGAGTCATGGCTCCATTGTTCATCCCAGCATCTTTAGCAAGAAGAACAATAATGAAAGCATTTAAAAAGCTCCACGACTATGCATTGACTTTTTTAGAGACATGTAATTAATTCACATATCCTACAGTACAATAGTTGAATCATATTACAAAGAGTGCAATCATTACCACATCAATTTTAGAACATTTTCTTTTTCCTTGTACTCATTATTATTAGCTCCCCACTTTGAGCCCTGGTGGCATAGTGGCTATGCTTTGAGCTGCTGCTATCCACAAGATCAGCGGTTCAAAACCATTAGCCAATCCACTGGAGAAAGATGGCGCTCTCTACTCCCATCAGCGTTATAGTCTGAGAAACCCACAAGGCAGTTCTACCCGGCTCCGTAGGCATGGTATGGGTCGGTACAGACGCAATCAATGGCAGGGAGTCTGGTTTGGGGTTTTCACCTTCACTTCCCTTACAAAACTATCGGTCTACTTACTGGCTCTGTAGATTTACCTACCCTGGATTTCATATAGAGAAAAAGATACAAAACCCACTGACCTCAGTAACAATAGCAAAATGAAACAAGTGGCTGTGTGTTGATTGAGCAAACAATGGATATGGCCATATGCTTTATAATTTTTTTCCATTTTACTTCAGAACCACATGAGTGTACTAAAAATGCCGCATATGGCTTGAGAGTCCCAGTTTGCAAACCCCGGAATGTGGCAGTTGGGGAAAAGGCCAGAGGGCCCTGAGTTTGAATGCAGGCGTGACCAGCTATTGCTGGGGGGAGGGGGGGAGAGGGGGGCCATGGGGCCCTCTGACAGGGCAGGTTGTTTACAATCATCTCTAAGGCTCATTTTCCCTCTGGTAAAAACAATGCCTATTCCCACAGGACCCTCCTGAAGATACCATGACATACAGATGTAAAGGACCTGCAGCAACCCTCCAGGGTAGTCGGTAGCCACTCTGATTGCACCCCTGTGGCAGAGCCCACTTTGAGTCAGAGTGGGGCTCTGTCTGTAATAAATTGCTGTTTGTTATTTGTTGATTGAGTGGCAGGTAGGGAACCCATAGGCAGCAGGAAACTCATTTACAAATCAGAGTGTTGAATAGCTGTGATGTGAGAAGGGTGGCTTGAAGTGGAGGGGAGGGTATTACCACAGCAAGGCAAGTGAAACCAGGCTAAGGAGCCCTGAGTGGCACCCCAATCTGTACTTGATGACTATCCTAAAAGGTTGGTGGTTCAAACCCACCCAATGACTCCATGGAAGAATGATCTGGCTATCTGCATCCCCAAAACAAATGCGGCGGGCAGTTCCACTGTGGTACAGAACAGCAGCACCTTCCAGCAACAAGGTGGTGGCAGCGGAGGATGGCCAGGAGGTGCTGTTAGAGACCAGAGAAAAGCCAAAGGGCTTGTTCTCTGTGAAAGAGGACTGCTGGGAGATGGCAGAAAATTCTAGAAGGGAAAAAGTTGGGAGCTCAGAAGGCTGCAGAGACCTGCCAAGGGGATGTCCCTGCCAAAGGGTCTTCAGCCCGGAATTGCCCGCAAACCACAGGAGAGGAAAAGCGTGGCTGGTCCTGGTCAATGAACGTCACAGTGGCCATTGCCAGGCCTTAGCAGATTATCAAAACTTGGCGTTTGCCCAGGCCTTTTAGAGATGTGCGAGTCTTTCTTTTCCTTTGCTTCTCTTAAAATGTCAGGAACGTTCGGTCCACAAGGGGGCAGAGGATAGCTGGTAGAGTCTCGTTTCCATGGCACTACAGCAAGAGACAGAAGCGGCTTCTTCGCTGAGATTATTGGCCTGCTGGGAAGATCAAAGATGAGGCTGGAAGAGGGCACCCATGTCATTGATTTGTCCCTGCTGTTATTAGCAGGAGCTGCAGCGCCAGAGGTGTGCACGTTTGGGAGGCGGCAATGACATGAGCACTGGGAAACCACCCAGACCTGGCGTGGGCACGGAGACAGCGGTTGCTGCTGAAAACGGACACTGCCTCTTGCTTCTCACTCTTGGCTGACTGATTGCATCTCCCTCTCTCGGGGCCAAGAATGGGTAGAGTCCTATGGCAAGTGGGGCAGCAAAGGGCCTGCCAACTCAGATCCCTCAAAGATCAAGCGAGTGCCCACTTCAAGCAGAGCCCAGGGTGCAGTGTGCCCGAGGGAACAACCCAGAAGAACCCCCAGACAACATTAGATTCAGAAGTTGAATCTAATGGAAGAGGAAAGACCAGCTCCCAGGGGTTCAGAGAGTGGTGATGGAATCAGAGAGACCTGAGTTCAATTTTTGCTTCTCTGTTCTTAGTTCATTGTCTTTGGGCAGACAGACCACTGAAAGCTCTTCCATCCTCAGTATCCTCATCTGTAACATTGAGAGAGGCATAGCATTATCTACCGCACAGAGTCATGGGGGGGGGGGGGAGGATTCAATTGTGAGAAATAATTGGTCCATCTTCAGTAAATGAGGAGCAAAGAGTCAGGTAATCACTAAATAATGAGGACACCGATTGATAACCACTGAGAACTCAGACATCTCAGATATGGAATGCGGAAACCCAATGAATTGAGAAAGGGCTGGGGAGCAGACAACTCTTAGATGATGATCAGGAATGATTGTTAACCCCTTAGTACTTAGACTACGAGGTCCTTTTCCAGGGACTGGCCTCCCCAGATAAAACGTGTCCAAAGTACGTGAGACCAAGCCTCACCATCCTGGCCTCTAAGGAGCACTCTGGCTGTAATTCTTCCGAGATGGACTTGTTTCCTCAGGCAGGCCATGGTATTGTGAATAGTCTCCACCAGCACTATAGCTCAAATGCATCCAGTCTCCTTTGATGTGCTTTCTGCCTTGCCCAACTTCACGGGCACATGAGGCAAGCGGAAATACCATGGCTTGGATCAGGCGCACCTTACTCCTCAAATGACATCTTTGTGTGCAAGCATTTTAAAGAGGTCTTGTGGTTCCAGTCACCAAGCTGCCGCTGAGGACTCAGCAGCGTCCCCATTAAGCCCTCATCACTTCCCGATGCTCGGTGCCCCCTGCCCACCTTCTCCAGCCGCCACCTTCCGCAGGCCGTTTCCATGGAGGAAAAGGAATCTTATAGTATGTCTGCTATCCAGAACCTCCACTTTTTGGACCCCTTTGCTGACCCCAGTGTGGCGGTCATGTGTTTATGTGAATTTCATGATTGAGATGTAGGGGTGGAGTCTTGGCTGTTAATCTGGAGAGAGCCATTGAGTAGCCAATGAGGCTTCTATGTGGGCATGGCTTTCTCCTGAGATTTTCTGGGAAATCTCGTGGTATTTCCCAATTGGAGAAGAGAGACTTCTCTCTCAATCTCTGAGAGTCAGTCTCCGAGACGACAGACTATGGACAAGACAAGATGGCAGCATCCAAGGAGCTGGAGGAGAAACCACACGGCCTTACCCTGTTGGAATCAGACCTCTGAAGCTGGAGAAGCCATGTGTGGACCCCTGCCAGCACTGAGTTGCTTCTACCACCACTGAATGCTGTTGATGGACCCTGAGCCCTGGAAGCGAGGAGCCATGGGGAGACCCCTGCCGGTATTCCATTCCTCTTGTATATAAACCTTACCCTTATATCCATATGTGTGTCTATGAGTTTGTTTCTCTAGTCTACCTGGACTAGCATACCCAGTAAAGGCAATGACCTGCTGCTTGCGGGGACCGAGGATTGTAGCCCTGTAAGAAATCAACAATGTGGGCTGAGCCCCGGTGGTGTAGCGGTTGAGTGCAGGACTGCAGCCCACAGGCTTTACCGTTCAAATCCAGCAGCGGCTCTCCAGGAGCAAGGCTGGGTAGGTCCCATGACCATCAGAGGACAGTGATGCCCCCCCCCACAAAAAAAGAAAAGGAATCAACAGCGCAATGGCAGGAAAACCCTGACCACGGTCTAAGGGATTGCTGATGATGAAGAAGAAACTAGCGAAGCCGCTGAGAAGAAATGTTCCTGCGATGGTCCTATGATGGAGCATCCAGACTATGGCGAAGGTATTCAGCTCCAGGGTGACCAGAGCAAGTGCATAGGCCAGTTCCTTGCTGGTTGGCCTGGCTGAGGACAACCCGCTGAAAGTTCCTGGGTTTTAAGGGCTTGTGGCTCACGGAAGCTTAAGTGAGGTTTTCCTTGCAATGAGTAGAAAAATTTCCCCTGTCCCTTTTCACCAGTTTAAAACCTCACAGCTTGTATGATGGAACCATTTGGGGTTCACTTTTAACTCGGACTAGTGTCATTCCTTCATGCAATAAACTGAAAAGAGCCAAATAAAATAAAGAGGTCTTGTGCAGCAGAATTAGCCCCTGCCATATGTCCTTTTTTTCTCTTGACTGCAGCTTTCATGAGTATTGCCTGTGGATCCAAGTAAGATGAAACCCTTGGCAACTTCAGGCTTTTCTTCACTGATTCCAATGCTCTCGGTTAGTCCAGTTGTGAGGGGGTTGGTCTTCTTCCCAGCAAGTGGTAACCCACACTGAAAGCTGCAGTCCTTGATCGTCATCAGCAAGTTGCAAGTTCTCACTTTCATCAAGCAAGGTCGCGTCATCCGCATAGCAGGCAGATTGTTAATAAGCCATCCTCCAAGCCGGATGCCACATTCTACTTCCTATTATCGAGCTCCTCTGATGAATGGCTCCACATACGGGTTGAATAAACATGGGAAAGCATATTACCCTGGTGCACACCTTTCCTGATTTGGGGGGGGGGTTGGGCATCACTGCTCTCAGGTGGTGGGAGTAGGAGGCCCAGCCTTTGCTCCGTGGAGCTGGAATCGAACCTCCATCCCAGTGGGCCACAGTCCAGCACACAACCACTACGCCACTGGGGCTCAGCCCCCTTTCCTGATTTTAAACCATGCAGGATTTCCTGTTCTGCTTGCACAACTAACCCTTGATCCAGGGGAGATTCTGCATGAGTGATGAGTGGACGTGTGGACGTTCTGCTCACGTCTGTTGTTGCGGCCCTCGTGTTTCTGAGTGCCCTCCCACGCCTTCATCTTTTCATTTCTTCCAGGACTGTATCAGACAACACTGTCTTCTGACCCATAGAGTTTTCATCGGCTCCTTTTCAGATGCAGATCACCAGGCCTTTCCTCTGAGTCTGTCTCGGTCAGTCCCTTTTCCACATCGTGAAAATACGTGTTTCTTTCTTTCTCTAATCATTTTATTGGGCGCTTATACAACTCTTATCACAATCCATACATCCATCCATTGTATACCAAGCACATTTGTACATCTGTTGCCATCATGATGCTCAAAACATTTTATTTCCACTTAAGCCCCAGGTATTAGCCCCTCATTTTCCCCTCCCTCATGCACACTTGATACTTTATATTTTTTTTATTGTACACTGATGTCTCCCTTCCCCCACTTTCCTGTTGTCTGTCCCCCAGGGAAGAGGTTTCTGTAGATCCTTATAGTCGGTTCCCCCTTTCTACTCCACCTTCCCTCTACCCACCCAGTATCGCCACTCTCACTCCTGGTCCTGAAGGGATCCTCTGTCCAGGATTCCCTCACCTGTATGTTTCTACCATGCTGGAAGTGCTCGATGTTTTTCTAAATCCCACCTGGATCCACAGTAGTGGGCAGGTTTGGGCCAAGCTTCCAGAGCGGAAAGCCTAACGCAGTGAGAGGGAAGGGAGGGGTGCTTTACCTGGACTTGTTTGAGGTGAAGAGGCAACAGTTGTGCAAGCCATGGCACTCCAGGCAGGGCGTATGTCTTCACAGGTGACAAGGGAATTCATTTGGCTGCCCCGCTGGGTCTACATTGGCAAGAGCAATGCGGTCATGGGACTGAGCCAAGGGAAAGGGTGCCTCTGGCTGGCTGTTGGAGAAGCCTCTAGTCTCCAGGCTCCAGCCTTTGTTGAAGAGCAGCCCATGAGAGCTTGCTCCGGCAGAGTCCCAGCCGCCCTTTGTGGGTACACAACCTTGGGAACATGCTGAACGTATCCAATGAGGAGATTGGGAAGATCGTCTCTAGGATTCCAAGAAGGGGATGCGGTGAAGGCAGCTTCGAGCCACAAGTCCCTCAGCTCCCAGGCAGTGCCACCAGCTGTCAAATGCTCGTCCCACAACCAAGTTCAGGAAAGAAGGGTTAGGAAAGAAGGTCTAGCAGACACCAGAAATACCAGCGAGGAAGTGGGATAAGGGGCTTGTCATGGAGGAACTGAAATCAAACCTGTATGAAATGTTGAATGCCAAATGGATGATCTGATTTGTAAACCTTCACCCCATTTGCAATAAAAAGTTTAAACAACAGTGATGCCCAAAAAACAAACAAAACAAAACAAAAGTTTAAACCACAGCAACAAATAAAATAAAATAAAGCAATAACAACAAAAACCCTCACTCAATGCTAGGCCTGGACCCACAGCCCAGGGGCATCATACAGTACCAGAAACTGAAAGAAGAGTCTTGACATTTTCATCATCTAAGGGCCTATGCTACGCTAACAGCAGTTTGGACCCAGCGAGGGAGAAAGATGAGGCTAGCTGCTACTGTAACAAGGTCCAGCCTCAGATCCCACAGGGGCAGTGTTCCTCCGTCCCTTGGGTCGCTGGGAATCCAAATGGCGTGTATAGTTGACATCTCTAGCCTTATTTTATAAGCTTCCCCTTCCCTGTTCCTAGATTGTTCTCCAGTCCAGCCCATGATCTGCTGGACCCCAGGCCCACAAAGTCGGGCTCATATCCTGCCTAAACAAATGGTATGTTACCCCATAACGAGAAGATACACAGGACCCTGGAGGGACAACCAGGTCTGCATAACCCCATACAAGAGATCATTCAAACCTTTGAGGATTAGTGTTGGGATAGCATAAGTGATTTAGGGGCAGCATATGTCCCTTCCTGAAGAGTTTGGATGAGGCGGATATTAAATTTCACTTTGGGGGGGTGGGGGTGGCAATAGAACCCAATGTGTTGAAGTTCTGTTCAATTTCAGTCACTCTCTGTGGCCCTCTCTCTCACTCAAGCTCCACGTTGTCCCCTGTAGAACGCAGAGAGCCTTCCTCATTGTCGACAAGCAAGGTTTGAGGGAATATGGGGTGCAGGGTAGGCAGGGACGTCCACCTATTGGTGGAAAAGGGGATGGAAAGATCCTGGAACCTTCCCATCAGCTTTCTGAAGCCCCTCGAGCACAGTACAGAGAAGACCCTCAGCTGCACACTGAGAAGTTGTCCTTTGGAGCTCAGCCCCAGGCTCAGTGAGAGCAAGACCCGACTGTGTGCTCCAGTCAAGGGGAGCTGAGGACACCCTAGGGAGCAGCTCTCCTATGGCCCATGGGGTTGCTATGCGTCAGAAGTGTCTTAATGGCAACCAAGCACCACAGCAAAACATGTAGCCCAATCCCTGATACGTGAAGCATCCAATAAATGGTAGCAACACAGCTTTCTCCCATTCAGGAGCTTCTACATGTTTAATTTGGTGCTATTGATTATAATCTTCATGTTGTAGAACCATTATGGATACCCCTCTCCAAATTGTTCCACTAACATTTTGTAAAATATTTCTTTTTTTAAAAAAATCATTTCATTGGGGACTCATACAACTCATCACAATTCATACATACATTCATTATATCAAACACATTTGTACATTTGTTGCCATCATCGTTCTCAAAATATTTTCTTTCTACTTGAGCCCTTGGAATTAGCACCTCATTTTCCCTTCCCTCCCCATGTCCCTCCCTCATGAACCCTTGAAAATTTATAAATTATTGTTATTTTGTCATGTCTCACACTGTCCAACATCAACCCTGTGGGCCACAGTCCTGCACACAACCACTGTACCACTAGAGCTGAGCTTACCCCTTTCACTTTTTTAAAATAAATCATTTTGTTGGGGGTTCATACAACTCCTATCATGATCAATACATACATCAATTATACGCAGACCACGTTTGCACATTTGTTGCCATCATCATTCTCAAAGCATCCTTCTTCTACTTCGGCCCCCAGTACCAGCTCCCCATATGTTCCTTCCTCCCCCACCCCCATGAACCCTTAACAACTTACAAGTTGTCATTATTTTGCCATTGTACACTGTCCGATGTGTCCCTCCATCCACTTCCCCATTGTCTGTACCCCGGGGAGGAGGTCATATGTAGATCCCTACAATAGGTTCCTCCTTTCTACTCCACCTTCCCTCCACCCTCCTGGCATCACCACTCTCACCCCTGGTTGTAAAATATTTCTATACCGAAGTACGACCTTACTGACATTATTAGCAGGCTTCCCCCACCCCTTCTTTTCTTTTTTTCTTTTTTGTTGATGGTTCTTCTTTTCCTGGGATTACAACTTCATTCACCAAGAGGCTATTGGTATAGCTTCACAAATACTACTTACCACAATCTTATAGTTAAAACACCAGAAAATGTGACAGCATCAGCAACTGTGCAAGTGCGGGCTGCAAAGGGAATGACAACGCACGCTTGTGTTACATGCAGACTCAACCTTGGGAGCTGAAGGATCATCATCATGGGAAATGACAGCTTTGACCTGAGTGCCTCTCTTGCTGTTGCTGTTGCTACTGCTGCTAGCTGCCAGTCAGTCGGCTCTGACTCACAGTGCCCCTCAGCACCCAAAGCTAACTCACTGCCGTCAAGTTGATGCTGACTTAGAGTGTCCCAATAGGACAGGGCAGAATTGCCCCCTGTGAATGTCTGAGATGGTCACTCTTTTCCCCAATGATTTTATTGGGGGCTCTTACAGCTCTTATAACATTCCATACATCATTTGTATCAAGCATATTTGTCCACATGTTGCCATCTTCATTTCCAAATATTTCCTACTTGAGCCCTTGGTATAAGCTCCTCTTTCCCCCTCCTTTTTGTTAAAAAAATAAATCATCTTATTCGGGGGAGACGGTCACTCTTTACAGAAATAGGAAGCACCGTCTTTCCCCCAGGAAGTGACTGGTGGTTTTGAACTGCTGATCTAGTAGTTAGCAGTCCAACAAAACATTGTCCTGTGTAACCACTGCACTATCAGAGCTCATATGTGCAACAAAAGGAAACACCGCCCGGTCCTCTTCATCCTCACCGTTGTTGCTCTCCCTGAGTCCATTGATGCAGACACCGTATCCATCCATCTCCTTGAGGAATGTCCTCTTTTTCGGCGCCCCTTCACTTGACCAAATATGATGCCCTTCTCCAGGGAATGGTCTCTCCTGAAAACATGTCCAAAGGATGTGAGTAGACTCTCCCCCACCCCACCCCCACATTAGAAGTTTCAAAGAGTACATTAGCCTGGAGCTTTAGCCTGGTGGGAGCAGTTGATACATGTAAGCTGGGCTTATTAAAAGGGTTTCTGTTGCCAGAACTAACTACAGGAAACTTTTTATTTAAAAAATAACACATTTCTGCTGGGACAATGCTTAGGATTTTTATAGACCCTTAAATTGGTGTCACACTCTCTGACAGTATCACCCGATATGGTCTACCTCACTATACCCACTCACATGCCCATGTCCTTAGTGATGTCACTGAGCGATAGAATTCTCGCCATTCATGTGGGTGGCCCTGGTGCCATTACTGGCGAATGAACCTTATGCGGAGTCACCCCTCATCAGTCCGTGGAGACTTGTGCGTTATTATGGCATTGAGCAGGTTTCATTGGAGCTTCCAGACTAAGAGGGACTAGGAAGAAAGGCCTGGCGATGAACTTCTTCACACGAGCCCATGAAAAGCCTGTTCAGATCACAATGATGTGCTCTGAAGCCAATCCTGGGGTGGCACAGGACTGGGTAACTGCTCCACTGTACGTGGGGTGACTGTGAATTTGCAAGTAGCAACAACCACAACATCACAGTTATTATTACATACAAGGGGTTACACCCCCCAATGAATTGTTTTCAAAGCTATGCATTTAAATTGCTTTACAAACCAACCTTATCACCTTCAAAGTACTCTCCAGTACACTTAATGCATTTGTCACATCTGCGATTCTTATAAACATTTTCCAGACTCATCTGGATGACTGACAGCACCTCCTCATTTCGTTTTCTTCCCCTCTACGTAGTCAAATCGCTGTCCATCCATGACAACAACAAAAGGAAGTCGCTTGGAGTGAGGTCACGTGAGTCAGGTGTGTGGGGCAAGAGAGACATGATGTTTTTTTGCCCCAATGTGGCACACTGAGATGGCTGTCTGAGCAGGTGCATTGTCGTGATGGCAAAAACAGTCTTCCGTCTGCCTCAAATGAGGCCTGTTTTGGGGCTGAGCCCCAGTGGCGTAGTGGTTGTGCACGGGACTGCGGCCCACTGGGACAGAGCTTCAATTCCAGCAATGGGGCTGGGCCTCCTACTCCCACCACCAGAGAGCAGTGATGCCCCGCCCCCCCCCAAAAAAAAGCCTGTTTTGAGGCTGAGCCCCAGTGGCGTAGTGGTTGTGCCCAGAACTGCGGCCCACTGGGATGGAGGTTCAATTCCAGCTCCACAGGAGCTAAGGCTGGGCCTCCTACTCCCACCACCAGAGGGCAGTGATGCCTCCCCCCAAAAAGTGAGACCTGTTTTTATTGCACACGGCTACGCAATCTTTTCAGAACTTCTAAATATCCTCCGATTCATAGTCTGATCTGCTGGAACTAACTCCAAATGCACCATCCCTTTCACATCACAAAAACAGATGAGCATCGGTTTGGGGAGGAGTACCCCCACATATTTCCCCAGCAAACTTGCTGGGTTTGAAAAGGAAGCCTTTCAAGTATTTGCTTGGGGAGGGGTCGAGGGCAGGGTCATTATCAGAGAAAGTCAGATCAAGATCAAAAACTGTCAATAGACAACCTAGACAAAAGACAAAACCAACAAACAAAAACCATCCACAGGAGAAAATTCAGCTCTGCTTCCCTGAGCCCTGTCTTCGGGGTTTGCTAGTTCCTCAGCGGATTTTACTAGCGCGTGCAGGTGGCTTGGCTCTTGACGGCCTGGAAGTCATGTCTGTTGGGAAATACTCCTCTTCTTCCATGCCAGGCCTGCCTGCCTTGGGACAGGTATGTCTGCACAAGGTGACTCGTGGTTAACAATACAGTCACCAATGCCTGGGGTGGGTGGGAGGAAGCCAAAGTCTTCGACAGGGCAGGATTGCTCTGCTTTGGGTGGGTCGCACCTGCCTCCACATTCCTGTCTGCGAATCTACTGGCAGTGGATGTCATGTTTGGAGAGAGACTAGGACACATTCCATTTTCTCCCCACATAACCACTATCCCACCTGGACTGCTAATCGTCAATGTGTGGTAGTTGTAGTTGGCAACTTGAAAGATGAGACAGGACCCGTAGAGGGCAGACACGTGGTGTCCCTTCGATGGTGGACAAACTTATTCGCAGCAAATAAATGATACAAACGCTAGGAGCATTGCTCTTGGCAGACAGCAAGGAGTGCTGGAATCAGTAAGCAAAAGAACCTCCTGTTTCTGACGATCTTCACAGGCAACGCCTCCAATTGTTCCTTTGTAGATGGCCTTTCAGGCAGGACATCTCCATTGAGGCAGATGCTCCTGAGGAGTGGCTGGTGGGTTTGAACCGCATACATGTGATTCTGGAATCTAAATGAAAACCTTTTAAAAAACATTTTATTGGGGTGAGCCCCGGTGGCGTAAGTGGTTGAGTGCGGAACTGCGGCCCGCGGGCATGGCGGTTCAAATCCAGCGGC
>PVJH01024372.1:0-12394 GCA_004026705.1 Nesogale talazaci | reverse complement strand
CTGGCAGCTTCGAAATGCTGACCCTGTGCACTGCATTCCCATGAGTAACCTGCAACAGCCATACCAGCCCTTTGCTGCCGGCTCCTCTCAGCTCACGGGCCAGCTGGGCTCAGGCTCTTGCTCCACATACAGGAAGAGACTCTTTGAGGCCGAAGTTACTCACTGGCAGGGAGTTTGTTTTCAGGTTATCTGCTCCCATAAAGATCTAAGCAGGGGTCCTCAAACTATGTCCCACATGTGGCCCACCAAGTACATTTATCTGGCCCAGCGTGTGTTTTTGCCGTCGCTGCTGTCCTACTTAGCAGCCAACTCATCCCGGACCTGCAGTGAATTTGTTCATAGTTTTTGGGTTTTTTTTCTCTACATCACTGCCCTGGTGGGAGTAGGAAGCCCAGCCTTTCTCCTGGAGAGCTGCTGCTGGATTTGAACCGTCAACCCTGTGGGCCGCAGTCCCGCACTCAACCACTACTCCACCAGGGCTCAGCTAGTTAGTTGTTTGGTTTTTTGTTTGTTTTTGTTTTGTTTTGTTTCGTTTTTTGGGCCTCACTGCCCTCTGGTGGTGGGAGTAGGAGGCCCAGCTTGTTGCTGGATTTGAACCTCCAACCTAGTGGACCGCAGTACCACGCACAACCACTATGCTACCGGGACTCAGCCCTGTTGTTTTCTGTTTTGTTTTTTTTTTAACTATAGTCTGGCTCACCAATGGTCTGAGGGACAATGAACTGGCCCCCTTTTTAAAAAGTTTGAGGCCCCCTGATCCACAGCCTGCAAAATCCTGGATAGAGTCTCTATGAGTCGGAATTAACTCCATGGCAGTGGGTCTTCGGCATAAAGATGAAGGGGAAGGGGAGATCAAGGGCCGCCGCTTGTTCTGCTCTGTCATCATAAGACTGGCCAACCTGGAGAGGTGGCAGGGTGGAGTGGGAGTGAGGTTATAGTGTCCAGGCTGGAATCCTGCCTTTGCCACCTAGCAGTCATGTGGGCCTGGAAGTATTATTTAACCTTTCTGTGCCTCTGTTTCCTCACCTTAAAATGTGTGTGTGTGTGTGTGAGAGAGGTGTTCATTGTACCTATTTAATTTATTTTAATTTTTTTTATTTAGAAACCAGTTTATTGACGTACATTTTACATATCATACTTTTCACTAGTTCAATTACATCAAGAAGAGTTGTACATTGGCCACCACCATCACTTTGATGACACTTTCTTCATTCTTGTATGCATCCTTATTAGCTCCCCATTTCCCCCAACTTCCCCTGCCGTGTCCCCAAGAGACCATTAATCCAGCTACTGTGTCTATAGATTTTCCTATCGTGGGTTTCATTTACAGGAACACATTAAAAGACAAACAACAGCAAAAGAAATAAAGCTAACAAAGTTAAACAGATTTTAAAAACCTCAATAGAGAAGAATCGGACTATATTAAAAATTAGGAAAAAATGACATGCATCATAAGGGAGATCAAAGGATAAGGTGCTAAATGTTAACTGCATCTGCCACAATGTACTTTCCAAAGTATTCTGCATGTTAGCAAGGCTGCTCCCAGCCCTGGTCCACAGTCAGAGTGAATTCACCAGGGGCTTAGTTCACGTGTCTTTCCTCTTCACTTTATTTATTTTTTAACCTAAACAACATTAAATTAGGTCAAAAGGGAGATCAAATGATAAGTTATTACACGTTGACCTAACTATATCTGCCATAATCGACTTTCTAATGTTCTCAGTCTAATAATAGGGCTATTTGCAACTAAGATCGGAGGGAATTCACCAGAGGCTTACTCCATGTGGGGACGCTGCAAATGGATTTGGGGCTTCCGCAGACATCCATAGCCTTCTGCAAATCAGGTGTTCACAATGGCAGCTCTGACACCACTCTCCTTCCCATTTTGGGTTTTACTTTTGATCCTTGACTCACCCAGACCGGTGTGCTTCTTCCGTAGGGATTAGTTGATGCCTCACTTAGATGACTGCTTGTTTGAAGACAGACCTCTAGGACCCCAGACGCTCCTCTTTCCAATCGCTGGGCACCATCTGGTTTCTTCCCCACGGTTTTCTATAGCACCCATGTCTTCGGTGATCTCTTCATGGGGCCAAGCATCAAGCGGGGTCATGCCATAAGAACTGATTGTACTTAGATTGAGGCTAGAATGAAGTGCAAGGCCCAAGTCCATTCATGCGTCTTTGGTTTATACATATCTCCGGTTGATCTTAGACACATCATTGTCATTTTATGTCAGACAACATTATCAGTCATTCCCCTGGGGCATCACTTCCACTGCCATCAAGTCAATGCTGACTCATAGCATCCCTATAGGGCAGGGGAGAACTACTGCCCCTGTGAGTCTCCAAGTCTTTAATTCTTCCTAAGATTGGAAAGTCTCATCTTTCCCCTGCAAAGTTGGCTGATGGTTTCAAACTGCTGACTTTACATATACCTACTTGAAAGGATTGCCATGAAAATCACCTTAGTTATTATACTCTAAGGCATGTAGAACAGTGCCTGGCACAGAGTAAGCACTATATAGGCTGTGTGTTAGTCTGGGTGGATTAGAGAAAGATATTCATAGACACTCATATATGTATAAGGAAGAGCTTTATATAAAGAGTAATTGTACATTGAGAAAATATCCCAGCCCAGTCCAGATCAAATCCTTAAGTCCGATATTAGCCCACATGTCCAATACCAATTTATAAAATCCTCTTTAGAGTCATGAAACACATGCAATGATGCCGAATGCAGGAAGATCACAGGCCAGTGGGTGGGAAGTAAACATCTCCGTACTGGCAGAGGTCTCCATGTGGCTCCTTTGGCTCCAGGGTTGTAATGAAGCTCCTTGTGGCTGTCCATAGGATTGTCTCCCAGGGAGTGAGTATGTGTCCTGCCTCCAAATGAGGTCATCAAGCTGTGACCTGATTGACAAGCCTCAAATTGACAACAGATTATGTAACTACCACAGGGTGTTTTCTTGTGTTTGTCTATAATCATTTTAACTGGGGCCCCTTACAGCTCTTATAATATCCCCTACATCAATTGCATCAATATATGTAAGGGCTTTTGAGGAAACCTGGGAGTTCCTGGGACGAACCCTGCTGGGTAAGCATCAGGGTTGATCATTCAAATCCACCAGCTGCTCTGAGGGACAATGATTAGACTCTGTGCTCCCATAAAGATTTATAGCCTTGAGAAAACCAACACACAAGCAAACCTATATATGCGGTCCATAGGAGTCCTGGTGGCATAGTGGCTAGGAGTTGGACTATCGTCCACAAGGTCCAAAATTCGAAACCATCTGTTGCTCCATGGAAGAAAGATGAGGCTTTCTACTCCCGTCAAGAGTTAAAATCTCACAAACCCACAGGGGCAGTTTGACTCTGTCATATAGGCTCACTATGAGTCAGTATGAACTCAATGGCAGTGATGATACATACATAAACCAAAAACTCAGTACCATCAAGTCCATTCCAATTCACGAAGACCCAATAGGACAGGGCAGAACTTCCCCTGTGGATTTCCAAGACTGTAACTTTTTTTTGTTTTGGGGGTTTTTTTTGGTTTTGTTTTGTTTTTTGGGCATCACTGCCCTCTGGTGGTGGGAGTAGGAGGCCCAGTCTTTGCTCCTGTGGAGCCGCTGCAAGAATTGAACCTCCATCCCAGTGGGCCACAGTGGGCTCAGCCCTGTTGGTTTGTTTTTGGTGGTTGTGTGTGTTTAAAAACTTTTATTGGGGGCTCTTACATCTCTTATCACAATCCATACATTCCTCCAATGTGTCAAGCACATCTTCACATATGCTGTCATCATCATTTTCAAAACACTTTCTTCCCACTTGAGCCCCTGATATCAGCACCCCATTCCTTCCCCCACCCTCCCCCACCTGCCCTCCCTCACAAAACCTTGATATGTTATAGATTGTTTTTTCCATATCCTACATCGTACTCCGTCACCCCTCACTCACTTTTGCATTATTCGTCCCCCAGGGGGTGGTTCTAGATTGATCCTTGTGATCGATTCCCCCTTCCTCCCCACATCCTTCCCTAATCCTCCTGGTATCTCTACTCTCCGTGTTGGCCCTGGGTGGGTTATCTATCCTGGTTTCCCTGTGTTTGTCTGTAGCAGTGTGCATGTTTTGGTCTAATCCTATTTATAAAGAAGAATTGAGGTCATGCTAGTGGGAGGAAGGAAGCACCAAAGAACTAGAGGAAAGTTGTATGTGTTTCATAGGTGCTATACTGCACCTTGACGGGTTCATCTCTTTCCTGTGACCCATCTATGTGGGGATATCCAATTGTCTACAGATGGGCATTGGGTCTTCACTCCATACCCCCCCTCCCCATTAACTTTGGGTATGGTTTTTTTTCTGGGACATAGATGCCTGATACCTGATTGTGTGATCACTAAGGCTGGTGTGGTTCTGTGTGAATTTTGTGGCTTCTCAGCTAAATGATAGCTGCTTATTTATCTTCAATCCTTTAAGGCCCCAGATGCTATATCTTTTGATAACCGGGCACCATCAGCTTTCTTCACCACATTTTCCCAAGACTGTAACTCTTTTTTTTTTTTATTTTATTTTTTTTTTTAAATTTTTTTTTAGGGCATCACTGCCCAGGTGGTGGGAGTAGGAGGCCCAGCCTTTGCTCCGTGGAGCTGGAATCGAACCTCCAACCCAGTGGGCCGCAGTCCCGCGCACAACCACTACGCCACCGGGGCTCAGCGACTGTAACTCTTGACAAATGTAGAAAACCTCGACATTCTCCCATGGAACAACTGATGGTTTCCAACTGGTGACCTTATGGTTAGCAGGCTAATGCGCAATCACTGTCACTAGAGCTCTTTTATCTGGTCTCTAGGAATGAGAATCTCCTCAATGGCATGGGGCGTTTTTCAATAAACATGCTCAATGTTCAGTTCATTTCTTCCTTGCCCCTTGGTGTCAAGACTTTCACTTGCTTGGGAAGCTTTGTGCTTGTTGTTGTTACCATTCCCTGCAAGGAGAGATGCTGAGTGCCTTGTTAGAAGGCTCAGCCCTTACTCGGGGGTCAAAAAGGCAGGAAGAGTCAAGGGCTAAAACTCCTGACTCCAGGCAGGAGTGTACCAGCTAGAAGTTGGCAGTGGGGAACCCACCCCCACCCCCAGTTGCTCCCGTGGAATCTGCTCTGATGAAGATTGATTTTGGAAGCCCCTCGGGGCACTTCTCCCTTGTCAAATGAGACCACTCTGAGTCAAAATCGATATGGTGATGAGAACAGGGCAAAGAACTCACTGCATTTTCCTTTTTTGGGGTGTGGGGGTGTCTGTTCCCAGGCAGCTCCACTCTGTCTCAAGAGAGCTGAAGAGCAGCCCCAGAGAGGTGCTGCTGAGCTGGGTAAAGCCCTCTGCCCTCCCCAAGCTGTGCACGCTGCTATGGCAACAGACCTCATCCCTCTGGGACCAACACAGTAAGACAACAGCTTTGAAACAGCTCTTTGTCTCAAGATCATCAGAGGGCCTACTTCTAATTGGGCAGACAGGGCCTCTGCCAACAGAGGGACCCAGTGCTCCTCAAAGGGCAGCATTTCTACCCTCCACCCTCCCTGGCTTTCTTTCCAGATGGCTGTCTCCTTTCCACATGAGTCCCATGAAGGTCTTCTACCTTTCAAGGGACATAGCATCAGAAAAGGAGCGCTGGTAGTGTCTGGGTTATGCATTCAGTGTTAATCTGCAAGATCAGCAGGTTAAAAACACCAGTCGCACTGTGAAAGATAAGGCTTTCTACCCTACGAGTTACCGTCCCAGAAATCCCAGTTCTACCCAGTACCAGGGGACACTAGCGGTCCATAGCAGGGAGCTGAGAACACCAGAAAGCCTGCCAAGGTAGTTCACCTAGTCCTGGAGGTCTAGCTCGCTCAGCGGTGGGCGTGGTGCCTTTAGGGGGTTGGAATCAGAGACTGTAGTTTGGGCCCTGGACATCCCTCAAGGACTCTCAAACTCTCACTGGGCACCCCTCGTTTACTGAAACTCTAGTTACCTTGGTCTCCTCCACCTGCACCCCCCACACACAGCCTTTTGCTCAATGAGGGCTGGAGCCACATGTGCCAGGACAGTGGGGATTTAAAGAGCACCCCCCAGATCTTCTGCCACATACAGTCTA
The DNA here is from genome assembly GCA_004026705.1 of Nesogale talazaci. NCBI lineage: Eukaryota > Metazoa > Chordata > Mammalia > Afrosoricida > Tenrecidae > Nesogale > Nesogale talazaci. The sequence continues at coordinate 6,269 of PVJH01024372.1, read as the reverse complement.
GCACAGTTCTGTAAAAAGCAAAAGAAAGAAAAACAAACACAAAAGGCATATCCATAGCGACCGAGATCCACATATTATCGCCCTCAGAAAGCATTTGTTGAGCACCCTGATGAACTAACTGGTCCTGCTCCAAATGGGAAGGGAGAGGAAGAAAATACAAGAAGGAATTAAATGTGGGCCTTACCCTTAAGACATGTTTTGAAAATCACTTTGCTGGCATACACCTCACATATATAATATAATTGTTCAATCATAATCGGATTTGTGTGATCATCGCCTCAATCAACTTCAGAACATTTTCCTCTCAGGGTTGTTGGCTCCCCCTTTCCCTCCATCATCTCCAGACATGCCCCTAAGTGACTATCAATCCAGTTCCTCTCTCTGTAGAGCTCCCTATCTTGGATTTCATATACAGAAAATCACACAAAGTACAAACAGGAAGCAAAAACGCAGACAAATAAATAAAGCCAACAACAATGATGATGACTAGACAAAACAGAAAAAAATCAATAAAAAAGAAAGCAGAAAGTATTAAAAGCAGAAGCAACTTTAAAATGGGTCAAAAGAGAGATCAAATAATAGGGAACACAATTTAACCTAACTACGTCTGCCATAATCAAGTTTACGGTGCTCTCTGTCTGGTAAAAAGGCTGTTCACATCCTGAGACTATGGTCAGAGGAGAGTCACCCGAGGCTTAATCTATGTGTGGACCCTGAAAATGAATTTTGGGTCCCCACTGTCATCCCTAGCAAACGGGGTGTTCTAATATCATTTCCTCCTTGGCATTTGGATGGCATCATTTACAATCCTGGTGTCACACAAGATGGTGTGCTACTTCCATGTGGACTTAGTTGACACCTCATTATAGATGATGGCTTGTTTGAAGACCCCAGAAGCTATACTTTCTGATAGTCATTGCCCTTGAGGAACTTGTCCTCAATCAGAGAAGCCAAGCACATAAGTAATCAGTTATACTACGAGGTCAAACTTATTCATTGATTTGACATTTGCTGAATGCATACTCTGAGCCAGGTACTGTACTAGGGGCTGGTGCTACAGCAAAGGAAATGGGGGAAAACACTGCGTTCATGGAATTTATATTCCAGTGGCATCCAGGTGTCAGGATACTTACATTCTACAAAGGAGACTCAGGTTCCAGCCCTGGCCAGGGCTGCAAGTGTATGGCCACTGCCTGTCTGATAGCAGAGGCTTGTGTGTTGCTGAGATGCAGAATAAACAGCTTTTAGTAGAACTTTCATACTAAGAGAGTCTAGGAAGAAAGATCAGACTCTTGAAGAAAGAGGTGTTTGCTGCTGTTCAGGATGCCCAACATGCCACTTCTGCTCTCCACTCACCACTGTCCAAGCTGGCCAAGGCAAAGGACAGGTCAGTCAGGAAACTGCACCACAACTACGCCTCTTAAGGACATCAGAAAGAGCCGGGCCATCGATAGGCTGAGAATGAATCGAACCAACCGCAACATAAAAGCTCAGGAGAAAATGTTTGCAGCCTGGATTAGAGGAACAAAGGAGAACCTGAGAGGGAAGGGACCTGTTCAGATGCCAACCAGGTCTCTGAGGATCGATCATGATGAGAACCCTTCTCAGACTTGGGATGGTGTCCAACGAGGACGTTAACAAGCCAGTCCTGAGTTCAGACAGAGCCAAGAGTGGTAGTTGAAGTCACCAGTGCAGACACTTAAAACCACCTATTTTAAGAAACCTTTTAACAGTTGATGAAAACACTCAAACAAACAATATCAACCAAAAGGAGGCCTTTCGGGGGGTGCTGGGGGGGAGGGGAGGCAGGCTTCAAAAATTAGTGTGAAGAAAAAATAATTAGTGGGAAATGGAATGAAAAGATTTCACGTGCCTTATAAGTCCTCTCATGAGGTTAAAACAAAACAACAGCAACAAAAAACACATTGCTCCCAGGGCTCCAGATTACACAAAACCCAAAAAACAAACACCCTGACATGGAATCCGTGCCAACTCGTAGTGACCCTGTAGGACCAGGGAGAGGTGCCGCAGTGAGTCTCCATGCCACAGACTCTGGTGCGGTTCCAAGGCCCTTGGGGTTCCACTCGCTGCTGCTTCTTCAAAGACGGCTCATCCTTAGAGGCAGGAAGGTGGTAAGGAAAAGAGACCAATCTGCTCTCAGTATTACACACACCCTTTGCATAATCCCACTCAATCAATTGGTGGGAGTTGAGTCCTGGATGGCAGCGACATACTAGGGAATACCATACCCCCTCCCAAACCAGAATTTTTTCCCAAAGATATGTATTGAAATTCTCTTAGGAAACAACCTTAGCACATTCAATGTACTCTCCATTACATGGACTATATTTATCAAATGTGCTATTCCATTCTTGGAAATAGTTTTCAAACCCATCTGTTTGGATGGCTGACAGCTTCTTCGATTTTCTTCACCTCTTCTGCATCCTCAAATTGCTGTCCTTTCAGGACCGTCTGCATTTGCAGAAACAAGGAAGTCAAATTGGAGTGAGTTTCTTTGCTGTCTTTTGCCCCAAACTGACACACTGAGATGGCTGTGTGGGCAGGTGCTTTGTCATGTCTGTTGTTGCACACTGTCACGCAATCTTTTCTGAACCTCAAAATGTCTGACCTGGTGGAACGAACTCCAAATGCACTATGCCCCTCACATCACAAAAGCGAATGAGCCTCGTCTGCAACTTTGAGTTCACTTGAACTTTGGCGGGGCAAGGCGACATCTCTTCCACTGGCTTGACTGATGTTTGATTTCAGGGTTGTAAAAATAACACCATGTCTCCTCACCAGCCTTGGATCATTTCGGAGCTGCTCTTTGCATATCGCCACTTGATGCTCTTCTTCCTGGGCAATTGGAATCCAAGGCACAGATTTCTCAGTGACCCTTCTCATTCCCAAATTTCCTGCTAACACTCACTGAGCTGAGCTCCATGAGAGTCCTCTCAGATGATGCATCGTCATCGTTGGTCTTTAGCAGCAGTTTAGGAAGTTAAAGAGCAGCCACAATGAAGCTTGTCATCAATTGACTTTTCACCTTTTCGTAAAATGAGAAAACCACTCTTACACTTGACCTTTCCCTATAGCGCTGTCCTTGTAAGCTGTGTTCAACATCACACCAGTTTCTGCGGCATTTTTCTTGAGCAAGAAACAAAATCTCACAGCCTCATGCTATCTTCTCTTAAGTTGGCCATCACCAAAATGAGGTTCAAGTGAAACTGCTTTTATGAAAAATTCACTGTAACCACAGAGAACCTTCCCAGGGTGCACTAACTCAGAAGGAGTTGCTTGATGCTTGCCTAGTGGGGGAAAAAACCTCAGATTTTTTTTGGGGGGTAACCTCTCAAATTAGGAAATTTCACTCCACAACACACTCAAAGCCTTGATATTGCCCCCTCAGACTTCTTTTTTACCCGAAACTCAAAAAAACATTTAACATGATTTAAGTCCCTCACAAGTGCTAAACTGCTGTTTCCGTGCGATCTTCAGGAGCACAGAATTCTCCAGGGAAGGGCTATTGTTGTTTTTACGTGCTATGGTCTTGTTTGCAATGCATAACCATCCTGTGTGCAAGAAAACCAAACATCCCCCAGTCCTAAGCAATCCTCACAGTAGCTCTTAGATTTGAGCCAATGGTTGCAGCCACTGTGTCAATCCATCTTCCCAAGGGTCTTCCTCTTCTCCACTCTCCCTCTCCTTTACCGGGATCCCCGCTGGTGTAGTGCCTTATGTCTTGGGCTGTGAACGACAAGGGCAGCAGTTTGAAACCAGAAAGACGACGCTCTCTCCCCCCTGAAGAGTTACCATCTCAGGAGCCCACACAGGCAGTTCTACCCGAGAGTTGCTGTGAGTCAAAATCGACGATGCGATAGCAGTGCGTTTGCGTTTCGAGTTTTCTACTTTACCAAGCATGGTCTCCTTTTCCAGGGACTGGTTTCGCTTGACAGGGCCAAAGCATGTGAGAGCATGCTGGCCCTATTGTCTTTCAAGGCAGACTTGGTTGTTCTTTTGCAGTTTGTGGTACTTTCAATATTCTTTGCCAGCACCATGATTCGAAGGCATCAATTCTTGTTTAGTTTTCTTTTTGTAGTATTGATAATAATTGCTTATTGGAATGCGAAAGTTGGAAACAAAGAGGAATAAGCAGTAGCTAAGGTATATGGTCAAAAACAAACAAACAAACAAAAGAAATAGGGTCTTGGTGATAAAAATGAAGCTGGAGGCCGCATGGTAGAATTTTGTGAGATCAATGGCTTCTTCATAGCAAGTATCATTTGCTAAAAAAAAAAAAAACACTTGCTTAGCTTTCTTTATTCAATGGTCAACTTTCACACACATATGATGTAATTGAAAATACCATGGTTAGGGCTGCGCCCCGGTGGCGTAGTGGTTGTGCGCGGGAATGCGGCCCACTGGGTTGGAGGTTCAAATCCAGCAGCAAGGCTGGGCCTCCTACTCCCACCACCAGAGGGCAGTGATGCCCCAAAAACAAAAAAAAAAGAAAAAAAGAAAATACCATGGTTGGGGCAGGTGCACCTTTGTTCTCAAAGCAACCTCCTTGCTTTTCAACACTTTAGAGAGGTCTTGTGCAGCAAATTGACCAGATGCAGTTTGAACTCTTTGTTTTGGTTTTTAAAAAACATTTATTGTGCGTTGAGTGGATATTTACACAGCAAAATAGCTTTCCAGTCCATTAACTTGTTCCAGCCCAAAGGTTTTACTTTTCGTATTATTAACCATTTTATTAGGAACTCTTAACTCTTATTGATATCACAACAATCCATGGTTCCATTAGATGCAGCACCATTGTACAATTGTAGCCCCCATCAGTTCCAAACATTTTCTTTCTTTTTGAACTCTTAGATATCAGCTTGATCTTCCATGAGCATTGGCTATGGATCCAAGTGAAAAAGGGGAAGCACAGAACAGGTTTGACTGGGTGACCATGTATGGAGGTGTGAGATGGGGTAGTGCCCAGGTGTCTCTCTTGGCCAAGTAGGTGAGTGGCAGTGACATTTCTTGAGAAAGGAACCCTGGGCAGACCAGACTGTGGGAAGAAAAGGGTGAGTTTTGTTCAGAGTGTATTAAATTTGAATTGTCTGTGAGTCCTGGTGGCATGGTGAATTAAGCACTGGTCTGCTAACTGCAAGGTAGAAAGTTCAAATCCACCAGTCACTCTCAGGGGAGGAAGACAAGGTTGTACAGTCTGGGAAGCCCCAGAGAGTAGTTCTTTGTTCAACAGTTTCGCTGTGAGTTGGAACCAACTTGATGGCGGTGGCTTAGGGTTAGGGTTAGGGTTAGAGTTAGGGCATCCAAATGGGATGTCCAAGAGTCAGTTGATGGGAGTTTGAGGTAGAGCACAGAAGCCGAGTCTGACCTGGGAACACCTCGCCCCCACTGCTGCAGAACTTCTGATCTGAGTGCAGGAAGGGTCCTTCAGCCCGGGGCTTGTTGAAGATGAGGAGTGGCTGCATTTCTTGAAGACTCTCCTGATACACTGCTGGAATCCCCTTCTTGTGCACCGAGGGGTTTTACAAGCTTCCTTCAGAACCCTAGGCTGCTGACAGCAAGTTCAGTAGAGCGCCCCCGTACCCCGCAAGCAGGCACTCCAAGGAAGAAAGATGGGATTTCCTGCTTCCAGAAGGATTTATAACCTCGGAAACCCACAAGGGTCACTGTGAGTCAGTATTGACGTGATGGCATCCATAATCATAAACCAAAAATGAAGCCAAATTTACTCCCATGAAACCCATTCGAACGACACCACCGAGCCTCCTTCCCATATCATAAGATCAGCGTTTCTGGAGTCTTTGTATCATGGGAAAATCCAGAGCCATGCCTCTCCCCAGACCTCATTGTCAGTCCCCCTCTTTTCAAACTCCTCTGAGTGATGTCTGGAGCCCTGGTGTCACAGTGGGTTAAGCACCTAACAGGTCAGAGGTCTGAACCCCCCAGCTGCTCTGTGGAAGAAAGATGAGGCATTCTGTTTTCTTTTTTTTTTTTTTTTTGCTTTGTTTTGTGTTTTGTGGGCATCGCTGCCTCTGGGGGTCGTGGGCGCTACCCAGCCACTGCTGGATTTGAACCGTCAAGCCCGCGGGCTGCAGTTCCCCACTCAACCACTTACGCCACCGGGGCTCAGCCCCCATTCTGTTTTCTTAGAGGTGTACAGCCTATAGCGACACCAAATAGAAGAAGGGTTTCTGTGTGTGCGTGTGTGGGGGGGGGGAGATGCGGTCCATTGGTGGAGGAGGGATGAAGGG
>PVJH01024371.1:14684-33316 GCA_004026705.1 Nesogale talazaci | reverse complement strand
CGGATACGTTTCCACCTCCTGGTCAATACTCTAAAATATTATAAGGAATGTTACAGACTAGTCAAAGTGGTGAATTAAAAACTATATTTGGAATATTTGTTCCCCTCTACTCACTTCCATCGTAAGCTAAAAACAACACTTGCTGTGTCAAATTCCCCAAAAAGGTGAGCTTCTGTGAGGTTACAGGTGAGTTTTAGGGTTGGAGTGAGAAGCAGAGAACGCCTGAAGTTCCAGATTACCACAATGATCGGGGGAGGGGGGGGACAGGGAAGGGGGGGGTGGTAAAAAATTAAACTTATGATTGTTAGGTCCAAGGTAGATCCAGAGTATGACTTTCTGTGTAAAGGGAATTCTGATAAGGCATCCTTGATACATCCTTGTATCAGCGTACAAAGAGATGACTTTCATGGGAACATGTTGGATCCCTCATCCATAATTTGGTATGGATTTTAAGACTGATAAGGCTCCCTTTATACCAGGAGAACATGAAAAGGCTTTTTGGATATTGAGGCGGTTTAGAGTGATGAGAGACTCCTGAGACAGTTTAAAAGTGGGTTAAGACAGTAGATAGAGACTAGTTTCTGTTTTAATGGTAGTTGAGGGTGTGTCCTGAGTGAGGGATTTTCGTGCTTTGAATTTACTGCCAGTTTCAAAGAAAGGAGCACCATGGCTTTCTTACCAACTTTATCAGATGTGGGGCACCAGCGGGAGACTGGGATTTTTTTAATGACAAAGACTACTATACTGACTTAGATTAGTATATTTGCTGAGGGGCAACTAAAAAGGGGAAGATCCTCAGGAAGATGGATCGACACAGTGGCTGCAGCAGTGGGCTCAAACAAGAACAAGCACACTGATGACCCAGAACTGGGTGTGGATTCATTCTGTTCTATGGACAGTTTCTATGAGTCAGAGCCGGCTCAGTTGCACCGCACAACAACTTAGAATGGGAGAAATATATGGGAGCGGTATCTGATAAGACGCCTGGTGGCATAGTGGTTAGGTAGTCCATTGCTACCTGGAAAGTTAGCATTCCTTTTTTTTCCCAAATAATTTTACTGGGGACTCTTCCAGCTCTTATAACATTGAATACATCATTTGTATCAACTCATAAACCGCTCCAAAGGAGAAAGATGTGGCACTCTTCTTCAGTAAGGACTTTACTGCCTTGGAAATCTAGTCTCTCTTATAAAGTTCACTGTGTTGGAATCATGTCTAGCAGCAATGGATTTTGTTGTTTTACTGTTTGTATATCTGATAGGGGTTTGTTATCCAAAATACTCATACATAGAGAACTAATGGAGATCAACATCAAAAAGGCAGCATAATAAAAATAGGCGAAAGATCTAGACAGACATTTCTTCAAAGGAAATGTGCACATGGCCAATAATCACATGCAAAAATGTTCAACCATCCAGAGTTATTAGGTGCTATCAAAGTCTGTTCAGACCCATAGCGACCCTATGCATGACAGAGCTAATGTGGGAATGGTCCTGTGCCGTCCACACTGTCACCTCTGCTTGAGACCATTGTTGGAGCCACTGTTTGCCAACGCATCTCCTTGACCTTCCTCTGTTTCGTTGCTCCTCTGCTGTACCAAACATGATGTCCTTCTCCAGGGACCGCTCTCTCCTGACAGTTTGTCCAATGTATGTATAATGAAACCTCACCAGTCTTACCTCTAAGGAGCACTCTATCCATTCCTCTTCCCAGACGGGTTTGTTTGCTCTTTTAGGAGTTCATGAGACTTTCTATAGTCTTTGCCAGCACAATTCAAATGCACTGATTCAACTTCAGTCCTTCTTCTTCAGTAATTAGGAAAAGGCAAGTCAAAACCACAATGAAATACCACTTCATACCCATAAAGTGGTTATTATTAGAAAGGTGGAGAATAATAAATATAGCCAAAGATGTGGAGAATTTAGAGATCTCATTGTAAATTTCTGTGGATACTGTGGAAAACAGTTTGGCAATTTCCTCAGAAAAATAAACCCAGGATTCTTTATGAGGGAATAACATAAAGTTCATGGAGAAATGACATTATCTTTCAATTTCATTTTTCCATTAACTTTTTCAAGCCCCATCATAGTGCTACAAGATTCATTAAAAAAAAATTGTCTCACTTCTTTTCACCACCATTCTCTATTCTCCAGAGCCAACTTCTTTCAACTTTTTAACTATTTTTGATTATTTATCTCTGTATTTTATATGTAGCCAATATTTGTATCATCTGTTGCTATGACTGTTCAAATAGTTGAACCATGGTACTATCTTTGTCATACTTGGGTATAAATTCTCTTTTTCCACCATGCTGTTGATTACCTAGTTTTAAATTTGTTTTCAAAGTATCTATCCCTATCTCACTTCGATTTCTTGAAAAGTATCATGAAAGTCCCTCCCCAAATTTAAAGTCACCTTGTATCTTTAGGTCACCTTGATTCTTCCATTTTCCTATGATCCTTCCATCTTTATCTTTTCCTCCCTCCTCTTTTTTCCTGCTATCTTTATTCTTCCTTAAAGTTTATTTTTTTTGGTGGTAAAATATAAATTTTTCCCCTTTAACTGCTAATTTACTTTGATAGCAAACAGTTGTTCCTGGGACTACTGAAGGTAGACAAGACCCATCTAGGAGAAGTGAGCAATTCAAATAGCCAACAGTTTACATAAAGTGCCCAAAACAGTGACTACCAAAGAGTTAAGCACTTGGATCTACTGACTGCAATGCAAAAACTGCTTTGTGACTTGAAACAAATGCTCATGAGGGGAAAAAAAGTTGTACTTAATTTTATCTAAATTTACCTTCAGTCAATAGTCTAGAAACATTTTTCCTCCCAATATAGTACTCCCTTTCCATAAAGCTATTCCTGGGAACCAGATAGTGTATATAGTGAGGGGGCGAAGAGAAATTGTTTGCATTTTGAATCAGTTTAAATAAGTAGTAACTTTTTGCTTCCTTCTTAATATGCTAATGGTGTGTCTAAAATGCATTTCTTAAGAAGGTACTATTTATATTATCTTATCTCTAACCTTTGGAAAGTAATCACATGAAAATACAAAACTAGCAAATATGAAATGTGGATATAAAACATACATCGCTTCTAATTTCAAACTCATTTATTAGTGTACCATTCAATCTTTTATTTAAAAAATAATAAAGCAAGAAAAGCAATTCTAAAGATAGTTTTATGTGGTTGTTTTGAAAAGGAGACTTTTCCTTTTAACTTTATTCCCACCCCACATTCCAATCATAAACACATCATTTAACTGTCCTGATCATGAAGGAGATTTTGCTTGTCTCCCATAGCATCTGGTTGTCAGAGGAAGCTTGTCCTGCTGCTGTTGGTGTATTGCTTCCAATATTCTGCATCCTCATCTTTGCTTGTGGAGGCATTTCCATCTGGTTCACTATCCTCAGCTTCACTAAAAGCTGCTACAACTAACAGCATTTGGGAGCAAAAGTTGGCACTGTTTCTTTAGACTTACTTGATCCAAGTTTGATGGATATGGCTAATGCTTTCTTTGTCATCCACTTGTGCCAAATTCCTACTTGGAGAATCTCTGTAGGCATTATTGGGAAGCCTTCAGCTGATTCAGCTGATCATTTCTCAGTGCTGTGACTGGAACTTTGCCTCCCACTTCTCTGACCACTATAGTTCCAGTTGTCGATTCTCCAGTTTCTCCTCTCCGACCACCCTTGTCTGCCATTTTCCCCTGCCCCAGTCTCTTCTGCAACCATGTCAAAGATGCATAGCCCCACCTAGCCAAAATATTAAATTTAACCGTAAATACTCTCATTATAAGATATATGAGGGGGTACTAAAAAGCCCAGAAAACTGCTGGGTGACTCCCTTCCTAGTGGTGTTCCCACTAAGGAACAGAGGTTCCCAAACTTATATGGTCTACTATCCTCTTAAAAAAAAATTCATCATGACCTCCCTAGCAATGAAAACCTTTTGTATTCCAGCCCAAGATCCAGGATAAAGTGTAGGTATATGTTCTTACAATGCCCTTAGATCATTCCACACACTACTGGGGGGGAGAGGGGCAGTGGCACCCCCTTTGGGGAACTATGATTTAGAGGATCTGAAAAGATTGCATAACAATGTGAGACAAAAAAGACCTGATTAGTGGCTGACAGTGGACTGCTTTTTCCTCCACAACAATGCACCTGCTCATGCAGTCATCTCAGTGCTCTAGTTTTTGGCAAAAAACACTGTCTCTTGCCACACACACCTGACTCACCTGACCTCACTTCGTGTGACATCTTTTTCTTTCCTTGAGTGCAGAGGGACATAAAAGGACAGCGAATTGACAACATAGAAGAGGTGAAGAATAAAACAAGGCAGGTGCTGTCAACCATCCAAACAGATGAGTTTGAAAAACGTTTCCAAGAATGGAATCGCAGATTTGACAATTATATTAAGTGTAATGGAGAGTACTTTGAAGGTGATAAGGTTGCTTTGTTTTTTTAAAAAAGTTAAATACATAGTTCTGAAAAAAGTTTCTGAGGAGTACCCCTTGGATATATAAGATGTGTGACTTTTCATGGTTTCTCCTGTCTTTGATGTGTCTATTTTCATAAAGTCACTTCTTAAAGAATCTTTTTATTAAGGACTTATACAGCTCTAATCACAATATATACATACATACTTTGTGTCAGTATTTAAATCTTTTGGGGGGCCTATTACAACTCTTATCAGAATCCATACATACATCCATTGTGTCAAGCACATTTGTATATTTACTGCCATCATCACTCTCAAAACATTTGCTTTCTACTTGAGCCCTTGGTAATAGCTCTTCATTCTTCCTCCTCCTTCCCCGCTTAAAGTCACTTTTAAAGAAAAGTTTATCATTATGATAAAATTGGTTTTATCATTGTTGTTTTACAAATCATACTTCATGTCATATCAAATCTTTGCCTAATGCAGTGACAAAGATTTTTTTCCATACTTTTTCCAAACACTTTATAGTCTTAGGATTTCCATTGAGATCTAAAGTTAATTTTTGTATATGATGCAATGTAGGTATGACTGCAATTTTTTAAATTACATGAGGCAAAGTACATGAGACAAAGTCTCACTTGAAAGGAGCACTATGGTTGTGGTTCTAAGATCTGTTCATTCTTCTGGTAATCCACAGTACTTCCGATATTTTTAAATCACAACCATAATTCTAATACATCTTATATAGTCTTCTTTATTCATTGTTCAACTTTTACATATATAGAGGGCATTGAAGATACCATGGCTTGAATCAGTAACTCCTTAGTCTTCAAAGTGACATCTTTATTCTTCAGCAATTTTAAAGAAGCCTGTGCAGCAGATTTGCTCAGTTAAATGAATAGTTGACTTACTCAATTGGTAGACCGTGCATGTTTTTAATGTATCATATTCACAATTCACTGGTGAGGCAAAGCTTGCTGGTGACAGGGTCACTCAAGGTTGAACTCAGGCATAGGGGTAGTAATCTGGAATACTGGATATGGCTTTATGTTTGGCTAGCAGGACAGGGCCAGCTAGGTTTCAAAGTCTTTTTGAGGACTGGGTATTTTTAATAACTTCAAAGACTAAATGAGGGAGTGAGTATAGGGGCTATCCCTAGGTTTTGGGTACCTTGAGCCAAGGCAATAGAGTGGGTGTATCATGGTCCAGGTGTGTGAGAGCCTGAAGGGTGGACATGGTCACCTGTTAAAGGGGAACTGATGATGAGCCTCTGGGAAGGGTATGAAAACTGGATCAAACATTTTAAGGAGGATTATAATTTTATATATAAGAAACAGTTATTGTCTATAATTAACATTGGTTACAACTCTACAGTTACATTGTAAACCACTTTAGAGTTAATTACAGAAAATAACTTTATATTGATAAAATACCATCTTTGATATTTTATCTAAGTCTGCAACCTACAGTGCAGAACAATCCCAGTCAAACTGCATAATGCAGATAGTTGCCCAATCAGTATACCCTTTAGTTGTATCTGAAAACAAAATTTTCATTTTTGGTATATATCTATATGTACATTTTTACAATTTTAAATTCTTAGGCATTAGAGTATTCTTTAATTGAAATATCTTACCTTTTTTGTGTGTCTGTTGATTTTACAGGTTTAAGTTTGCAGCATGAAGCTTCCAGTTCTCTTCTGAGCTATTCAATCACAGACTCTGATACAGAACACAGTAGCTTTGAAGAGAGTTTAAGTAGCTTTCCATCACCTGAACTGTTCAGAGGGCCAGATTACTTAGGTGAGAAAATAAAATCAACCCCAGAATTACTTCCATACAGAAATTGTAATTTTGTCTTCAGATTCTTCAATGAATATGTGTTCCTGTTGAGAAAAGGTGTTTTCTTCTAATCTATCCTTACTGCTGCTAATTCTGCTTTATGTTCTATCACATAGGGACTCAAGAGAAAAAAAATCTAGGGAAGAATGAAGAAACATTAGCATTTATATGTAAAACAAATCCAGTTTGGAAACAGTTTTGTATGTAACAAAAGTATATTTGTTCTCTTGAACTATGAACTATATTTTATGCCTTGTGTTTCTCTATTTCAGCAAATAGCTTAAACATTAAGCTATTTAATGCTTGAATTATGTCTCAAGTTAATTGTTGGGTTGTGAGTTGGGCTTTTAACCACAAGGTCAACAGTTTGAAATCACCAGCTACTCCAAGGAAGAAAAATGAGCCCTTCTATTCTAAGAAAGATTTACAGTCTTGGAAACCCACAGGGGTAGTGCTACTTTGTCCTCCATGATCTCTTTGAGCCAAAACTGACTCAAGGGCAGTGAGCTGTAAAACATACATTAATAAGACTGTTCTGTTTATGGTGATCCATTGTTTTCCACTACTTTAAACAATGGCAGAAAATAGTTTTTGTTTTTGTTTTTTGAAAGACATACCCACAGAAAAGAGAAAAATGAAAGCATAAAATTTGTAAAGTAGGAGACCTGAGAAGACTCAGTCTTGAATCAATAATGAAATTACTTCAGGAATAAAGCAATTTGCACTATGGTATTCAAGAAAAACTCATAATCTCACTGCAGCAGCAAGTACCTGTAATAATACTTGTCTGGGAGGGAGGGGAAAAGAACTGACATTAATGGCTCAAATAGAAAAAAATGTTTAGAAAATGATGAAGGCAACATGTTCAAATATGCCTGAAACAATTGATGTATAAGAGCTTATACATCTTATAAGAATCTTACAAGAGCTGTAAGTGTTCCCAATAAAATGATTTAAAAAATATTTTTCTGATATATGAAAAATGTAGCATTTGCTCCTGTCCTGTTCATTAGGAAGCTGGCAGTTTATTCTTTGAAGTGTATCAAAATGAACTCTGCACCGGAGGTCACTACAAACAAAAACTGCCAGTGAATCGATTCTAAGTCACAGCTACCCTGTTGGGTAGAGCAGAACGGCTCCGTGAGACTTCTGAGACTGCAAATCTCCGTAGCACAGATTGTCTCATTTTCTCCTGTGTAGCAGTAGATTACCCCCCCCCCCCCAGTGCTTAACCCACTACACCAGCAGGGGTCACTGTTAATGGAGAGAATGTGGTATTTCGAAATGTTAATTCCAGTAGGGTGTGTAGTCTCAAAATTGGTATAGAGTACTTTCATATTCTTTGGTTTATGGATTTTGTCAAGTAACATGCTTTGGAAATTAGGATATTAGTGGATAAAATAAGCAAAGGTTTCAAAAGTGCTTAAGTGGTTGACTAATTCTCTTGGACTTTTCCCATTATCGTGAGAAGATCTGTTTCACCTGAGAGGATCACCCAGCCTGAAATCTAGAGTACAGAATGATCCCAGCCAAGCAGCATACTGCAGTTGCCCCAACGAATCTGCAGGCTTGTAATGTGAGCCAGAGCTACCCAAACCAACCGAGGGATATAGGAATAAGAAATAGATGCTTATCACTTTATGCTACTGCAAGGTTATCTATTGCACAGCATAGTTTACTGTTGTTGATACTATACTGAAAATAGAAGACATGGAACTTTTATTGTTTGGGACTTACTCAACCTCCACCTCCACACTAATCTCCACCTTCCCCACTCCCCCCCCCCACCCCCCTCGGCAACACTTTGAGAACACCTTGACCTCATGAATCCATCAGTGACACCACTCAGGAAAACTAATAGCAAGTCCCACTGAGGCCACAGTGATTCCACTTCATTTTTTAGGACCCATATCTTTAATTATGAGAAGGATCATCAGACTTCTGAAGAATACATCTAATCGAAAAAAGCAGCTATTAGGGCAAAACAGGAAAGAACCAATCAGAAATAAAGGCAATGTGGAAAGGAAAATAGTGTTTTTAAAAATTCCATTGAAATATGAAAATACATGCTGCATCTATTAAATAAATCTGTTATTAATTCCTATTGAGTTGACACCAACTCCTAAGGACATTTAATATACCAGTAAGAAACATTGCCTGGTCCTGACCATCTTCACGATCTTGTTACATTATTGTGGCTTTTATATCAGTCCTCCCTTAAAATGAGGATTTCCCTTATTTTTACTGACCCTCTACTTGTATCCAACAAGACTCTGAGCAGCACAAATGACTAGAGACTTGATAACTAGTTAAAAGGTTGATGGTCTGAAAATCCACCTAGAGATCATTTAAAGACGAACTTGATAATTTGCTTTCAAAACCTTATAGAGCAGTTCTATGCTACAAATGGGTATGGGTATGTGGGGTAACCAAGAATGAAATCAATGCGGTGGCAACTAACAATTTTACCAAACCCAATGTCCTTTGCTAGAAAGTAACCATTCCTGATTATCAGAGTAAGCAAGTTGAAGTCTCACCATTCTTCTAAAGAATATCTTGGCGATATTTCTTCTAAGACTGATTTGTTTGTTCTTTTGGTAGTGATATATTCAATATCCTTTTCTTTGCTAACCCAACAGTACAAATGTATTCAAAAATGCTGTCTTCTATTTTTAAAAAATCATTTTATTGGGGGCTCATACAGCGCCTATCACAATCCATCTATACATCCATTGTGTCAAGCACATTTGTACATTTGTTGCCATTATTTTCAAAACTTTTTCTTTTTAAATTTTATTTTATTATTTTTAAAATCATTTTATTGAGGGCTCACATAGCTCTTATCACAATCCATACATATATGCACTGTGTCAAGCACATTTGTACATTTGTTGCCAACATCATTTTTTTTAACATTTTCAAAACATTTCTTTCTACTTGAACCCTTAATGTCAGTTCCTCATTTTTTCTCTCCCTCCTCTCCCTTTCTTATGAACCTTTGATAATTTATTAAGTATTATTTTTGACGAATGTCTCCCTTCACCCACTTTTCTGTTGTCTGTCCCCTTGAGAAGGGGTTCTATGTCGATCATTGTGATCGGTTCCTCATTTTTCCCCCATCTTCTATTTTTATTAGCCAACTTTCACATACATATGAGATAACTGAAAAGACCCTGACTTGGATCAGACACACTTTAGCCATTAAACTGACATCTCTTTAACATGCTGAGGGGATATTTTGCGGCATGTTTGCCCAATGTGTCATTTGATTTCTTGGCTTAATGTTTCTATGGACATTGAGTATTGATCCAAATTGAATGAGATCATTGACAACTTCGGTTTCTTTATTAAATATTAGAATATAGTAATCTTGTTAGCTATTCTGATGCACAGCAACTGTACGTACAGCAGAAGGAAACTCTGCCAGGTTAGTATGTCTCACAGTGTTAGACTGCTATTCATAAGGTTTTCAGTGAGTAATCCTAAGTGGATAACCTATTCTTCATAATCTATTCTTAGAAAGCCCTGCTGAAACCTGTTCACCTTGCATGACCCTTGCTGCTATTTGAAATTGAACTAGTGGCATAGCTTCCAGAATCACAGCAACATGAAAGCCACCGTGGTTTGACATACTGACAGACAGTAGGAATAGACTGCTATTAAAAGGAATATACAGAAATGCAATAGCAAAATGAATAATTTAGTAGAAGGACTAGAAGATAAGGTTGAGATTTCCCATGGATGGGGGGAAGATTTTTAAAAAGGAAGTAAAATAGAAAATTTGAAGAAAAAAAGAAAACTTGACATGAAGAGCAGTATAAAAAATCCAACATCAAATAGTAGTGTCCCAGAAAGAATGAAAAATATATGATAAATTTATATTATCTATAACCAAGACACTAAGTAGATCTAAAGAATCTAAATTTTTAGATTCAAGGAGCCACTATGCTTTGCACAGTTGGTTTTAAAAAATACAGTATTATGAAACTTTAGAACACTAAAGCTTTATAGAGTTAGATGGATTTATAGCTATAAATGCATAAGAAGCTAAGCACACAAAAAACTGCCTTGAAGAAAAAGTGTGGTGTATTCTAAAAGTAAATAACATTTTATAGCATTTTTTCATAATATATACATTGAAGAATATTCTAACTAAATAGCTGATGTATTGATATGGGAACCCTACAAGGAGTACGAAAGGTGGGAGATGTAAGATTGTTTATCTCATATCTTGAAGCTATGCTGAAGAATGAATAGCTTCATTCTTCAGTAGTGTAACGTCAATAGGAAGCTTAAAACTGCTATCAGTAAATACGGATGCTCTTTGGTGAGAGGCTGCTTCATAGGACATGCCAGTGTCTGGTGCCCTCAAGTCAGGATAGAGTCATAGGCTCTGTGTAAAACAACAAAATGCTGCCCAGTCCTACACCAGCTTCACAATTGTCCTCTGTATTTGAGCTCTTAATTGCAGCCACTGTGTCAATGGGACATGGTAAGATAAATCTAATCACTGCCCCTTAGATCAATGATCTTTATGGGGAGAAAATCTAGCCAAGAAGGCAGGATCGCAGAACCTTAATAGGCCACATTTACTATCTGTACTATCCCACATTTACTATTCTGTTAGTGTCAATATTTATTTCTTTCCCTTTTCTGTTTAGCCCTAAAACGTCGTTGATTTCCATATGTATAGCCCTAATTGAGAAAGGAGGTAGTATAGTGGGATACATGTTAAAGTGCTTATTGGAAGGTTAATAGTTCAAATCCACAAGCTTCTCTAAGGGAGAAAGATGAAAATACTTACAGCCCCAGGCTGTTTTACCCTGTGCTATAGGTGCACGTCACAACACTTCAAGTCAGTTGAATTGACAAAATGTCAATGAATGAGAAGAGGGAAGAAAAAGCGATAACCTGTCATTTAGGTATTCTTGCTCACAGTTGTATGTCATTTCCACCGCTTTTTTGTTTAGATTGGGAATGTCTCAAATCGGGAGAGCATATGCAATGCAGGAATTCCACTCTTCTGGATAGCAGTAAAGCAGTAGCAATAGAGAAGGTACCACAGTTTTCAAACCTCTCTGCCATTTTAGGTGAGTGTTCACATTCTTTTTTCTCAGGCTTCGCTGGGGGCGTATTTATTTCAATTTATTTATTGAAATAAATATACCTGTATCTAGGTTGGAAAAATAAAGGGTTTTTTCTCCCCATACATGATTTCTAAGATAAGTTTATCAATTAGAATTGCTTTATTTACATTTAATATCTAACAACAAAAATAGGTAGAAAACATTAACTGATTTTATGCATACAGAAAAGTTAATCTCATTTAGGTTTCCATAATGTTAGCATCTGACATAATCAATAGTACATTGGTCAGCAAATTGGCATCAGCACAAAACTGTTATCTGTAAAAATTCCATAGTCTTTCTTTGTCTTTTATAATCTTGATTCTAATGAATTATTTGTTATAATATCCCTCAAATTGAGCTTGTCTGATGTTTTTTATGACTGTTATGAAGTTGTTATAGTAAGAGTGCTAAAGAAATTAGGCTGTATCATTTTCAGTGCATTGTTCTAAGGAGTTCCTGATGTCATTGTCTTCCTATTGGTGCTGCTGGTTGACTGGGTGCTGAGTTACAGTCAATTAATATAGCCCCTTTAGCCATAATTCTTTATGTGCTATATTGTAATTCTAGACTTTATACTCTTGTTGCTGTAGTCATTTTGAATGTATTCTACTTTTTATTATTTTCAATTTTCTTTTTAATTAAGGTTTTCCATAACTTTTTCTTTTTTTGGGGGGGGGGGGGATATCACTGCCTCTGGTGGTCATGGGCATTACCCAGCGCTGCTCCTGAGAGCTGCCGCTGGATTTGAACCGCCAAGGCTGCGGGCCGCAGTCCCGCACTCAACCACTTACGCCACCGGGGCTCAGCCCTGTAGTCCCATTTTGAAAGACATTCTCTACGAAGGAACAGGATAGAATGGGAGTAAGACCTGTCATTAGTGGGAAGTGTGAATACAGCCACACTCTTAGTTTCCTTGATGATCTTTTTAAGATTCCACCTTAGCACTGGGTGGGAACCAGGGTACACTCTTTGTTTTCCTTGGATATGTAATGGTGCTACCATAAAATCCCACACTCATTCATTGTTTCACTTGAAAAGTCAGACTTTTGTATTTTTCTGGACCCTGCATTTGGCATGCCTTTGCCTGACCCTTGACTTTTGGGTTGAATAGCACCCACCAACACGTGAGATATTTCCTCAAAGTTTTGTAAGTTTCTGTGGGACATTGCAACAAATCATAGATTCCAGGCAAGTGAGAGAATATACTCAAATAAGGAGTGGGGATGGAAGTGAATGTAGCACATCAGTATCTTGGAAGAGTTGGCTATTTGGGACGTGTTCATTCTCTAACTACTTTGAGAAGTGTCTAGTCTTACAACAGAAATCATTATCACAGGTGCCTGCTGGATTCTTCATTCTAATGTTACTATTTTCTGTTTGTAATTTCTAAATCTTTAAGGAATAGTTCCTTCAGATTGCAAATTCCTTTTTTCTCAAACTTCTGTTCACTAATTTTAGCAGCCCTCAGAAGGCTTTGCCTGCCACAATTATTACTATAGTATTTGTCTAATGGTGATCTTTTTACCTTGCTCTTTCCTTCTACTGGTATTCATTAGAATTCTATAAAATTTATATAGATATATATTTATTTTATTATTTATATCAGGATGGATACATGTGTATTTATGTTCTGTGGATTAAAAAGAAGTCTAGGTGGTGCAGTGGGGCTAAGAATTGGACTTCTAACTGCAAGATGGGCAGTTCAAAAGCCTTCCCAGAAATTTCCCAACAGACTTCTGCTTAGGTCTAGTTACCAGGAAAACTGGGTCATATATTCACCTTTTGCCAAGGAGGTTAGGGAACCAAGTATTTTGCATGTTTAGTTTTCATAGCAGTTAAAGAAAAGGAGGAATTAAAAACTCGGGGTGTGCTGGGGATAGTAGGATGTTTAGATATTGTCACTCTACCTGAATCTGACACATTAAGCTAAGAAAATATCAGCCAAAAAACAAACTTATGTTTAGTTTGGCAAATAAAGATCCAAAGAGGCAGCTTGTCTCTTTAGCAACTGATGGGAAACCTAACTAACTATATTAAGTTAAAAGGGCAGATGTATCAGAAAAGTCTGGCACAAAGTTAGTCTTAGACACAACTTGATCCAGAGTCTCAAATGACAGCAATAGAATGCAATTTCCTCTGTAATTCCCTCTGTATCTCTCAGTTCAGGACTCCTCTTTGTAGGTTAATATGCTTAGCCACGTTCTTTTCATAACCTTTTCTAGTTCCTGACTTACACTGTCCATCTCAAATCCAATGAAAAAGGAGTTTCCTTTCACAACTATTTGCCCAGAAGTTCTGGGCCGTGCATATTGACTGAACTTAGTTCTTGTGCCTATCCCTGAATAGTTACTTTAGCCAATAAGATATTGGACTCATACTACAGCGAGTCAACTCATTTGCCTTGCCTGGACGTTCAGAAAATCAGGGGGTGATTTTTAAAGACTAGATGATTATATAGTGTCTGCTCCAGCCCTTTACACTCTCAGGATCTTCTTCTCAAGGAAACTCATTATAATTGGGCAGCACTGTTCACTTTACTGCCCCTAAGGTTGGAACTTTTTACTCTAAAGTAGAGCATTGGAACATTTGTGAGGACAGTACAGGGCCATGCAGTGTTTTGTTCTGTTGTGCATAGAGTCACTATGGGTCAGAACCACTTGATGACCCCTAATAATAACAAAAAATGTTCCAACTGTTAGGGTTTTAACTTCTTGAAAAGACTGTGCTCACTGTTCTTGTATTCTTGTATATCTGCTAGCTGAGGCAGTTAAATGCTGACTGGCAGATACTCTCTTGATTAATCAATCTACTAATATTTCTATAGATTTGGTATTAATACTGAATTAGGAACCATGAATCCTGGCCTTATTTTTAATTGTCCAAGCATTATTTATCTAATTTGACCAAATATTTTTTCTTTTATGGCAAATTGAGATAACAAGTTTATCTGTTTGCCTGACAGGATTGCTGTAAGGATCAACTGATTTAATAAATGTAAAAGACTTTGAAAATTACAAGCAATTATCCAGATATAAAGTGACAGCTTCTTATATCACATCAACTTTTGTAAAAATTTTGGTTTACTCTGGTACTTTGAAAATAATTCTAATTTACATGTCGGGCAATAAATGAATAAGAAAAAGTAAGTTGCAACTATCACCATGCATTTTAAGGGAAGCATTTCTTCTTATTTAAAGTAATAGAAGCTTCTAACCTGTCAAACTATATTTATAATAGATTGTTTGATGTTTTTGTTTCCTAGGAGTCTCTTCAGAAGACTATCAGAAATGTCACAGAGAAATGTAAGAACTGGAAAGCCCTATGTTCTAATAGTTTTATAGTGCATAAGAATATGAACACCCAAACACCTCATGCAATATTTGTTTAGTTAGTTCATTCAGTCATTATTTATTGAAGACCTTTTTAGTTGCTAGAGAATTAATAGTACACAAAATAGATTTTATAAGAATCTTACCTCTGAGTTTATATTCTAGTTGGGAGAGAAGAACAGTAAAAGATACGCAAATAAATGTGTTCTGTGTTATATGATGGTGAAGGTAGATGCTGTGGAAAAAGTAAAACAAGTTGGAATTGTGCATATTGACTTGAAGTCTTGCTATTTTAAAGGTGTAAAGGATGTCACCATTGAAAAGATATCACTTAGGGCTGAGCCCCGGTGGCATAGTGGTTGTGCGCGGGACTGCGGCCCACTGGGTCGGAGGTTCAATTCCAGCAGTGGGGCTGGGCCTACTACCACCGGAGAGCAGTGAGGCCCAAAAAATAAATAAATAAATAAAAAGAAAAGATATCACTTAGTAGAGAACTAAAGAAGGTAACAGAAAAAGCTCTGTGGAAAAGATCATCCAAAAAACACAAGGGCATACTTGTTGGTAGAAAAAGGGGAAGGACTGACCACCATGTGGGGAGATAAAATGACTAAAAATAGTTTTAAGGATCCTAAAGGGGAGACTATTCCTGGTAACAGGTACTAGAAAAGCCCAATTGGCCTGAACTTCTGAGCACACCTTAGGGCCCCAGGCCAAGTGCCATAGAGCACTGGGGCATTGAATCCTGGATTTTCAGGCACACAACATGTTCCAAAGGCCACACCTGAAAGAGCTGATGCTGAAACACCACTAGGTGTACTGGACTGTACTTAAGGACGAAAGACGGAAAAGTCATGGTGTGTGAAGAAGCAGAAACTACGTGTAAGCGGACAATCATTGACTTATTACGTCAATCCCCCATACGCTGGAACAAGATGTGTATTATTCTGGCAAGCCTTGTGGCTGACATTCTTAGTGAATGTGAAGTGATAGCCCCTCAAATAGCAGAACCCCCCCTGCTGGACAGAGCTTTCATAGTGCACATTTTTCCCATTAGGCAAGCATGGACCAACTCGCCCTGAGTAAGTGCGCCCCGTAACGTTGCCTGCAAAGCTTCTCCCTGGTCACAGAAACTGCTGTTTGTTGAGCACTATGGGAAAAACTCAAGGGTGTGAGTGGTTTTCTCATTTCAAAAAAAGTGAAATATTAATTGATGACAAACCTCATTCTGAACATCCTTCAGCTTCCCAAATAGATGAAAATGTTGACTTGGAGTGCATGTGGCGTTAGTTCCACCAGGTAAGGCTGTTGATCAAATGTTCTATTTCGAGGTTCTGAAAAAATAGCCTAACTGCATGCAACAAAAGCCTGATTTGTGGCAGATGGGGACTGTTTTTGCCACATGACAATGCATCTGCTCAGGCAGCCATCTCCGTGCTCCAGTTTTGGGCAAAAAACAGCACATCTCTCTTGCCCTCCCCCTACCCCACCCCCATACCTTACTTGCCTGACTTGCTCCATGAGACTTCTTTTTTCTGCAAATGAAGAGGACATGAAAGGACATGATGGACAACACAGAAGAGGTGAAGAAAAAAACAAGGGAGGTGCTGTCAGCCGTTTAAACTCATGAGCTTGAAAAATGTTTCCAAGAATGGAATCACAGATTTAACAAATATATTAAGAGTAATTGGAAGGTAATAATTTTTTTATTTTACATAAGTATTTTGGGGAAAAAACCTCTGATTTTGTTTAGGGTGGGGGCAGGGTTACCTCCTCGTATTGTAAGTTTTCCCTTACAACCATCTCCCATTGTTTGTGTAAATAGTTTCCAGTCACAAAAGGATTTATTATGTACAAAGTGAATAATTCAGGTACCGTGATAGGCAGTTAGCCTGCTTTTGTTCAATATCCCGCTTTCAACTGTGTTTTAAAATTAGTACCAGAGCTAATCTATGACAACATTTTTTTCCAATACACTTTAAAAAAATTTTTAATCATTTTATTGAGGGCTCATACAACTCTTATCACAATCCATACATCCATCCGTTGTATATCTATGACAACATTAATGGAAGATCTTTATGCTCCAGGGAGATCATTCTTAAGACTCATTACCATAAATTGACAAGGTCTCTCAAGGGAGTCAAAGGCAGGTTTAAAAAAGATAGAGATCCAGGAATGAGGTTGGGACTTTCACTGAATCCTAGCTCCAATTTAAGAACAACTAGTTCTTACATGATGGCCCTGCTCAATACTTGCTTTCAGAAAGGGAACACAGAAGCTATGGGTGCTATAGCAAAATGTGATGAAGGGATTAGATGTTGCCCAGGTATCAGCTAAAATAGCGTCCGGAGTCTTAGAGGCTTGTTTCCAAACAAACACCCATCTATCAATTGAGTCCCCATGGAAGAAGTACTCGCAAAGACAGTGAGCAAAGAATTGCAAATCATATAATCCAAAGCAGAAGAAGAAAATAGTATCAGAGCCTAAATTGTGAGATTCTGGTTTGCAGAGGCTATAAATGACATTGGGAGCCCAAAATACATTTGTAAGATGTATACAAGAAATAAGCCTCCAGTGATTTCACTCTATAAATAATGGAGGGATGGGAATAAACTGGTTGGAAAACAGTACATTTGATGAGTATAGAAGATCAAAATGATAAATCTGACTTGAACAGTTAAAACCTTGTCAGTTGATCCCCACTTTGACACATATTGGGCTTGATCTGGTTTTCCAACACTTTCTTTTTTCTTCATATTTGGGTTTACCTCTGATGTGTTTTTGTCATTGGGGGTAGCCCTCTTGAATGCTTGTTATATCCTTTTCTGTTTTTTGGGTTTTTTTTTTTTTTTTTTTTTTTTTTTTTTTTTTTTTTTTTTTTTTTTTTTTTTTTTTTGGTATATGAAGCACAGGATTGATGAACTTATAAAGACAACAAGTAGAATAAGAGTTCTTGGGGGTTGGGGAGTGTACAGTGGGGGAGCATGGGAGATAAGGATGAGATAATATCAAGGAGTTCAAGAAGAGAGAGAATACTTTAAAATAGATTGTAGTAGCAATTGTGCAATACTGCTTGCTGTGATTGAATTATAGAATGATTTTGGTATTAGCTCCCAATAAAAAGGGTTGTGGGTTTTTTTTGGTTGTTTTTTTTTGTTTTGTTTTGTTTTTTGTGGAGGAAACCCAGCACAAAGCCTTGAGGCAAGAAGGACTCGGATTTCTTTTGTTTTTGTTTTTTTTTGGGGGGGCATCACTGCCCTCTGGTGGTGGGAGTAGGAGGCCCAGCCTTTGCTCTGTGGAACTGGAATGGAACCTCCGTCCCAGTGGGCCGCAAGGACTCAGATTTCTTAAGGAGTAAAGAAAGCAGGAAAAGATAGATCAAAAAGAGATAAGCTTAAGGCCAGTCCTCTAAGATTCCTATGAATCAGAATTAACTAGATGGCAAGCAACAGGCCAACATAAAAGAGATGGGAAGAGTTTAAGGATTTTGAGTAGTGAAGTAGCATGAAATGACTTTTAAAAAGATTTAAAAGAATCATCCTAGCAGCTGTGTTGAGAATAGACTATGGAGAGGCAAACGTGAAACAAAGGGGATGATTGTTAGAAAATTTTTTCCGAATCCAGGCACGAGAAGTGGAGTATGGACCAGAATGGTTAAAAATAGAAGTGGACAGGAGGGTGGAGGGATGGAGGAATGGAGAGGGAGAGCCAACTTCAGGGATCTACTCGTAGCCTCCTCTCTGGGGCACGGACAACAGGGAAGTGAGTGTTGGGACACATTGGACAGTGTACAGGATGAAAAAATAATTTGTAAATTACTAAGGGTTCAAGGGGAAGGGGGGGAGGAAGGGTAATATAGGGAGCTGATAATGGGGGCCTGGAGGGAGG
>PVJH01024371.1:0-14584 GCA_004026705.1 Nesogale talazaci | reverse complement strand
CTGTGATGGGAGTTGTAAGGGCCCCCCAATAAAATGATTAATTTAAAAAGAAAAGGGGGGGGAGGGGAAAGGGGAGGCTTTTTGTTTTTGTTTTAAAGAGGAGCTTGTATCAAGGGCTCAAGTGGAAAATATTGGGAAATATATGTGGAAATATGTGTGCAAATGTGCTTGATACAAATGATGTACTGAGGCTGAGCCCTGGTGGCGTAGTGGTTGTGCACAGGACTGCGGCCCACTGGGTTGGAGGTTCAATTCCAGCTCCCAGGAGCAAAGGCTGGGTCTCCTACTCCCACCACCAGGGCAGTGATGCCTTAAAAAAAAAATGATGTACTGAATGTTGTAGTAGCTATAAGAGCCCCCAATAAAATTTAAAAAATATTAAAAAAAAAAAAAAGAATAAAGAGCCAGTGGGGATGGGCCAAAAAAAAAATAGAAGTGGAGAGATGTGGTCAGATTTTGATATATTTTGAAAGTAGAACTGACAGGATTTATTGATTTAGGAGTATACTCCTTAAAGAGAAGTAGTCAAGATTAATGGAAGATTTGGTTGGAGCAATTAGAATAATTTAAGAAAGAAAGACAGAAAAGAAGTCAATTGAAAGGGGATATGATGGTTTGGGACATGTAGGCTGAAAGGTAGAGACTGTGAGCAAGATAAAATCTAACTTCAAGGATGTGGTTGAGTCTGGATCCTGAATGACTTTTTTAAAAAAATCATTTCATTTGGGGCTCTTTTCAAAATATATACATATATGTATTATGTCAAGCACATTTTTACATTTGTTGCCATCATCATTTTCAAAACGACTTTCTATCTGAGCCCTTGGTATCAGCTCTTCATTTTTCCCCTCCCTCCCCCACTCTCCATCCCTCACAAACACTTGATAACTTATGGAAAATTTTTTCATGTCTTACACTAACCGATGTCTTCCTTCATTCACTTTTCTGTAGTCTGTCACCCAGGGAGGGGGTTATATGTGAATCATTATGATCAGTTCCCACCCCCCCATCTTCCCCTGCTCCTCCGGGTATCATCACTCTCATTATTGGTCCTGGGGTTTTTTTTTGCCCTGGTTTCCTTGTGTTTCCAGCTTGTATCTGTACCAGTGTACAGGCTCTGGTCTCACCGGATTTGTAAGGTAGAATTGAAGTCATGATATGGTGGTGGGGAGGGGAAGGAAGCATTAAAGTACTAGAGGAAAATTGTATGTTTCATTGGTGCTATACTGTACCTTGACTGACTTGTCTCTTCCTTGTGACTCTTCTGTACAGGCATGCACAATTGTCTATAGATGGCCTTTGGATCTCCATTCTGCACTCCCCTCATTCACATTAACATTTTTGTGTTTTGGATCTTTGATGCCTGATACCTGATCCCATAATCCGGTGTGCTTCATCCATGTGGCCTTTGTTGCTTTTCAGCTAGATGGCTGCTTGTTTGTCTTCAAGCCAAGACCCCAGATGCCATAACTTTTTTTTTTTTGGGGGGGGGGAGACATCACTGCCCTCAGGTGGTGGGAGTAGGAGGCCCAGCCTTTGCTCCGTGGAGCTGGAATCGAACCTCCATCCCAGTGGGCCGCAGTCCCGCGCACAACCACTACGCCACTGGGGCTCAGCCCGCCATAACTTTTAATAGCTAGGCACCACCAGCTTTCTTCACCACATTTGCTTATGTACCCATTTTGTCTTCATTGATCATGTCAGGGAGGTGAGCATCACAGAATGCCAGGTTATTAGAAAAAGTGTTCTTGCATTGAGGGAGTACTTGAGTAGAGGCCCAATGTCCATCTGCTACCCTGATACTTAACATATAAATATATATACATAGATCTATTTCCCTATCTTTATAAAAGCATTTTTATAAATATTTGTACATGCCTCTATTTAGAGCTCTATAAATGCCCTTTGTCTCCTAATTCCTCTATTTCCTTTTGTTCTATCATATTAGGTCTTCATTCATGTTTCAGTAATTTCCCTTGGTTTCATTACCTTCTATCAAGCCTTATCAGGCATCTTGCACTCTCCTTGCCATCGATTTTAGATCACTTGTTCCCTGTCCCTAGGTTTGTTAAGCCCCACTTCCTTTCCATTGCCTCCCCTCCCCTACGTCCTTCCTGCCAGTCCCACCATTTTCTCCTCTCGATTGTTTATCCTGCCTATCTTATCTAGACAGACATGCAGAGACAATAATAAGCACAAAAATGAGACAGAGCAAAACAAAACATCAAAACAAAAAAAAAAAAAAAAAAAAGGAAAAGAACCAATGATAGAAAAAAAAGAAAAGCCTACGAAGAGTTCTGGTTATTTACCAGTAGGCATGTTTTCCTGTGAATCTGAGGGGGTCCCACTCTCTGGCCCCAAAGTCTGTTTTTGGTTTTCCTTGGAGACCGTATTGCTTTGCTATGCTTCGTTGCCTTGCTACTCTGTTGCATGCCCTTAGCATTTTATTTTTGCACCAGTGTGGTGGAATCAGATCGGACGTGATTCCTGTAAAATCCATGCTTCTATGGGTTTGGGAGGGGTGTTGTGTCTCATGGTGGGGCTGGCACCATGGTCCTCTCTGTGCATTTGCTGCTTTGATCAGGAATATTGTCCTTGGGACTTGTTGGGCTAGGAGATCCTGATGACTGTGAGGGCAGGAATTTTAATTTTAATTTTGGAGAATGAAGGGCATTCTTTGAAGTTTTAAGTAAGAATGTAACATAAAATAAGATTTTTAGATCCAGGGATGACATCTCAGAGCAGCCAATCCACAGAGAGGACCATGAAGCCAGCCCCACCGGGACACATGCCATTCCCTCATTGACCCATAGTGCTGTGGGGGACAGCACTGGAGACACTGTACTGTAAGTGTGCCCCATTCTGCCTCATGCGCAGTGGGGTGAAACGTGAAGGGAGTGTAGCAGGACAGCGAGACAAGGGGAGCAAAGTATCCCAGTCCCCAAGGAATCCTGGAAATAGACTTCTCACTCTGGGAACAGGGCTCGTCACCTCACCTTACACTATTGGAAAACGGTCATAAGGGTCAGCTGACAGACGGGGAAGGGAACTATATCTTTGTTGTTGTTGTTGTTAATTTGCCCTATGCCCTATCTATATAAGATAGGCAAGACAGACAATCCCGAGGTGACAAGAACTAAGACTGGTGGTCCCAGAAGACATGGAAGAGGAGGGGGTGGGGTAGGTGTAGCAGGATGCCAACAGACCTAAGAATAAAGGAACAGCAAGAGATCTAAAATTTATGGTGAGGAGGCGGTGTATAATGCCTGATGAGGTTTAATCAAATACAATGTATTTAGGAATTACTTAGAGCTGAATGGAGGGTGAGCATAATAGTGGGACAGAAGAAAGGAAACAGGCAAAGAAGTGGGAGGCAAAAGTCTTTTATGGAACTGAGCCCCGGTGGCATAAGTGGTTGAGTGCGGGACTGCGGCCCACGGGCTTGGTGGTTCAAATCCAGCGGCGGCTCTCAGGAACAGTGCTGGGTAGCGCCCACGACCACCAGAGGACAGTGATGCCCCCCCTCAAAAATGTTTTATGGAGGTATAGCTATAGGCATGTATATATGTGAATATATTAATTTATAATGAAATGGATAAAGGCCAATGTACATATGTTTATATGTTAAGTATTGAGATAGCAGGACTTTGGGCCTCAACTCAAGGCCTCCCTAAACACAAGAACACTTTTTTCTAATAACCAGGCACTCTTTCATACTCATCTTCCTGACATGGTCACGGAAGACAATATGGTTGTATAAGCAAATGTGGTGATGAAAGTTGATGGTGCCTGGCTATCAAAAGATATAGTATCTCGCATCTTAAAGGTCTGAAGTTAAACAAGTGGCCCTCTAGCAGGGAAGCAAATAAGCCCACATAGAAGAAGCATACCAGCTTGTGAGATCATGAGATGTTGACAGGATCAGGTGTGAAAAGATCCAAAACAAGCTATTATTATATATACTTGAATATAAGCCGACCTGAGTATCAGCCAAGGCACCTAATTTTACCACAAAAACTGCATTAAACATGTGCTGAAAAACTTGGCTTATATTCAAATATATGCAATATATCAATGTGAAAGAGGGGACTTGAGGTGAGAGTTGACCAAAACCCATCTATAGACAATTGGACATCGCCCTACAAAAGGGTTACAAGGAAAAAATCATTCAACCAGGGGGCAGTATTGCATAGATGAAAAACACATTATTCATATAGTTCCTGAATGCTTCCTGTCCCCCACCCCATTACTGTGACCCAGTTCTACCTTACAAATGCGACTAGAGCATAGTACACACATTGGTACAGATAAAAGCTCTCTACACATGAAATTCAGGACAGATAAAGCCCTCAGGAACAGTAGTAGTGGGAATAATGAGGAACAAGGGTGTGAGGGATGGGGTTATGGAAGAAAAGGGAACCCATGACAAGCTTGGATATATAGTCTACCCACCCCCTGGGGGATGAATAACAGAAATGTGGGTGAAGGGAGAGCATACAGGCAGTGTAAGACCTGAAGTAATAATTATGTAATAACTGATATATAATTGATCATGGATTCATGTAGGTGGAAGAGTGGAGGAGGAAGAGGAAAAAACTGATACCAAGGGCTCAAGTAGAAAGAAAATTTTGGGAAGAGTTAATGGCAACATATATACAAGAGTGCTTAATACAATTGAGTGATAGATTGATAGATTTGTAAGAGTTCCCTAATAAAATGAATAATAAAAATGAGATTATAAAATATTTTATTTCCCCAATGAATTAAATAATTTAAAAAATATATGCAAATTTAAAAACTGAATTAGTAGGTATTATTAGCAATGTGAAAAGACAACCCACACTATGGGAGAAAATACCTGCATATCACATGTGTGATAAGAAACTTTAATCAAGGATATATGAGGAACTCTTATAACTCAGTGGACAACCGATTTAAACAAAGGGCAAGTGATTTGACATTTCTCCAGCAAAAGTACTCAAATGGCCAAAGAGCCAACAAAAAACTAAAAATTCATGGCCATCTAATTAATTTAAACTTAGCATGACCCTACATCTAAGATTGTAAAATTTTATGAGAGTAGACAGCTTGATCTTTTTACCAATGAGCATCTTGTGGTTGGTAGTCACTAGAGAAATGCAAATGAAAAGCACAATGAGATACCATTTGACAGTCAGTAGGATAGCTAGCAAAAGAAGACAATAAGTATTGACAAAGATGTGGAAAATTTGAAGCCTATATATTACTAGCAAAGTGGTGAATCTATTTTAGAAAATTGGGGGCAGGGAGGAAGGGGTTAAAATGAGCTGATACCAAAGGCTCAAGTTGATTGAAAAATGCTTTGAAAATGATGATGGCAACAAATGTACAAATGTGCTCGACACAATGGAGTGCCTCTATAACAAATACCACAAGTACTGGCTTTAACCATCAAAAAATTCTTTGCCCATAGTTAGGTAGCAAGAAGTCCGAGTTCAGTTCACCAGTTCTAGGGGATGTGCAATGAAGTAAAATTACTTTTTTTTGGGGGGGGGGGGGCATCATTGCCTCTGGTGGTCGTGGGCGCCACCCAGTGCTGCTCCTGAGAGCCACCACTGGATTTTGAACCACCAAGCCCACAGGCCACAGTCCTGCACTCAACCACTTACGCCACTGGGGCTCAGGGCCTGAAGTAAAATTACTTAATGTGGTTCTTCTACCCTTAGTTGTTGTGACTTCTACCAAGTCCTATGCAAATAGGATGTGTGGAACACTAGAGGCGAATTGGTCAGTTTTTGCCATTTTTACTGGTATAAAGTGAATCAGAAAGGGTGACCAAGGGTGAAATGCATCCCAGAGTAGGCAGAAGAGCAGCAAGGAGACTGAGACTAAGCTAAGTACCCTTGGGCACAAGACACACTTGCAGAGTGGGTACTCTTTGCACATTTAATAATGTTAAATGAATTTTATAACCCTTGCCCACTCAGGGCAAAGGTCAAGGAATTGCATGTCTAAGATGCCGAGGGACCAGAGAGTCATACCAGAGCATAGGTGAAATTGCTGCAAACAAAAGAAGTATATTCTTAAAATTCGTAAGGAGTATTGAACTTAAAAAAGTAAAGTGGGATGGCCGGGTGGTGTCAGAAAAGGTAAAGAAGGTTGGACGGTAGAAGTATGCCTGACCCCTACCTCACAGGAATCATCTCTTGAATAAGTATGAATTCTCCTCCATTATGTAGGCAGAGGAGGTCAGGTGTGGCCTCTATACATCTAAGAGAGGTTTTCACTGTCAACTCTGATCTCTAAGATGTTTAAGATCATTCAACAATGGTTGCAGCAGCACATTGACAGACATTGATAGGGAACTGCCAAAAGTTCAGGTGAAATCCGGAGGAGGACATGGAACAAAAGATATAATTGCTGATGGCAGGTTGATGTTGACTCAAAGCAGAGAATACCAGAAAGATGTTCACCTCTTTCTCATTAACTATGAAAATGCATCCAATTCTGTGGACCATAATAAACTTTGGACAACCTTGAGAAGAATGGGAATTTCAGAACACTTCAATGTGCTCATGAGAAACTTATATACAGATCAAGAGGAAGTTGTGCTAATAGAATAAGACCATATTACCTGGTTTAAAGTGAGGAAAGGTGTGCATCAGAGTTGTACCCTCTCACCATACTTATTCAATTTGTGTGTGCAAATCATCAGAGAAGCTGGATTATATGAAGAAGAATGTGGCATCAGGGTTTGAAGAAGGCTTATTAACTACCTGTGGTATACAGGACACAACATTGCTTGTTGTAAATAGGGAGGAGTTGAAGTATTTGTGTTGAATATCTAGGATTGTATCCTTCAGTATGAATTACAAATCAATGTAAAGAAGATCAAAATCCTCACAACTGGACCAATAGGTAGCATCATGCTAAACAGAGAAAAGGTTGACGATGTGAAGGATTTTGTCTTGCTTGGACCCACAATCATTGCTCATGGAAGCAGGGGTCAAGACATCCAAGTATGCATTGCATTAAATAAATCTGCCCAAGACCTCTTTAGAGTATTGAGAAGCAAGGATGTTATTTTGAGCACTAACATGTGCCAGACCTAATCCATAGTATTCTCCATTGCCTCATATTCATGTGATAATTAGACATTGAATAAGGGAGACTGTATAAGGAATGATGCATTTGAATTATGTTGCTGGACGAGAATTTTGAAAGTACCATATACAACTAAAAGGACAAAACTGATTTGTCTTGGAAAAAGTAAAGCCAGAGTGTTCCTTGGGGACAAGGATGGAAAGAATTTGTCTTACATACTTTGGACTTGTTGTCAGGAGAAACCAGAGAAGGAGGACATCATGCTTGGTAACATGGAGGGACAGCGAAACAGGAAGGCCCTCGGAGAGATGGTTTGACACAGTGGCTGCATCAATGGACTCAGGCATATGAATAATTGTCAAGATGCACTGTTTCATTCTGTTGTGCATAGGGTCACTTTTGGTGGCCAATTCCAAGACACCTAACAATAATAATGTCAGTTTGAGGAAAGATCTTTGTCTTTTCAGCCTCTGTTCCTGATTCCTTAGATATCTCCAGGTGGATAAGCATCTATCTACTCACTCCTTTAATCAGTTTTATCTTTCCAAAGAGATTGACTTAGACCATACCTACACTGTTAATGCATCAATAGCATAACAAGGAAAATTCATTCCCAAATGGGATTAAAACTACAGGCAAAAAATAAAGTAAGTTCATGGGAGAGGGGAAGTGGGGAGAGAGGGAAAATATGGTGAGCTGGTACCGGGAGCCTAGGTAGAAGGAGGATGTTTCAAGAATGATGATGGCAACAAATGTGCAAATGTGGTCTGCGTATAGTTGACGTATGCATTGATTGTGATAGGAGTTGTATGAGCCCCCAATAAAATGATTTATAAAAAAATAAAATAAATTCACTGACATCACATAGAAGTAGAATTTGCAACACATTTTTAGGGGACACAATTCCACCTATAGCCGTGGCCAACAGGGAAAAAAACAAATATTTTCCAACTGGTTAATGAATGAAGTCTCCCTGGTGGTGTAGTGGCTATGCGTTGGGCTGTGATTCTTAAGGTTGGCAGTTTGAAATCACCGGTAGCTCCTCAGGAGAAAGGCTGGGCTTTCTACTCCTTTAAGTCATTACAATCATAGAAGTCAACAAGAGGGTCAATATGAGTCAAGATTGACTCATTATATGTTTGTTTGTTTGTTTTGGCATCACTGTCCTCTGGTGGTCATGGGAGCTACCCAGTCTTGCTACTTTAGAGCTGCTGCTGGGTTTGATTTACCAAGCCAGTGGGCCGCAGTCCCACTCAACCACTATGGCACTCAACCACTATGCCATCAAGGCTCAGCCCCAAAATTGGCTCATTGACAGTGAAATATTAGTTTTGGATTAGTGGACAAATAAAATAAGTTTATTTGGAATAAATGGAATATTAGCGATGAAAATGAACTGAATATTAAGTGCCATATATGCACAGACCTTGAAAATAGTATGTTACATGAAAGAATACAGTCATAAAAGACCATGCCTTTTGTAATTCTGCTTATATTAAATATGCAGAAATCTGTGGAGATTAGTTGTTACCTCTGATGATCCTGAAGAGAGTCTAAGCTGCTCTAAAGGTATTGGTTGAAAACAAGGCTCCAGGAATTGATAAAACATCAATTGAGATATGTAAACAAATTGATGCAGTGTTGGAAGTGCTCACACATTTGTGGAAGGATCCACTTGGTCAAACAACTGAACAAGATCCATAGTCACACCCATTCTAAAGGATGCTAATTGAGCAGATGTATAAACCATTGTTACTACTAGTTCATGCCACCTCACATTATAACTAATGGTGTCGCCCTACCATGAAGTCCCCTATACCAGATCAAACCAAATGCTTAGTAACGTTTATTACTAATGAAAATAATGGGATGTGATAAATATCATTGGAAGCTGCTTAACTGCAATATTTGTCTGATTATATGACTACTAGCAAAATACTATTTTGTAAAGTCTTCATTTCCTTATAATACTATTATTTAGAACCTTATTAATAATTAAGTGGAAGTATGGCTTCCTGCAAAAGGCAAAATAACCTAAACCAAAAGAGACTGGAAGGTTATGACCAAATGCAAAAGTTATCAAATAACTGGAGATGAGAGAATCTCAGTGAAGGGAACCTCCAAAGAATCCTTAAAATCCTTGCTGTTATAGATTCATTCTGCATTTGGTTATCCCTCACGCCCAAAGGGCATACAATAACGTCAATCATGTTAGACACTGAATAAGGTCAACTGGAAAGTGTATTTCCTTCAAGACAGATTTGTTCATTCTTCCAGCAAAAAATAAAGTTGCTTTCTGGTTGCTCACTTCAGCAGTTAAAGGAACCTGTAGTAGGAATTGAGAAACTCCTCACACCTGCTTTTCTAACTCCATTTGTTGTGTTAGGGATTAATTTGAATGGTAAAAGGCTGAGCTTTGACGTTCATATTCCTCTTGACGTTCATATTCCTTTTGTAATAGATAATCCTCTCCTAAATGTCTGGATAGAATGGATAAGGGGTACCATTGGTGAACCTGCAAAAGAGAAAATTATCCTTACTTTAAAAAATATTCTTGCTGTTACTAGAAATTCTTATCACAGGAATCCTAGGAAGTAAGATTTCTCTCCTTTTTGTATAAATGAGGTAACCAAGACCAAGGCATTCAAATAATTTTCACAAAGGTTCTCAAATATAAACAACAGAATTGGAATTTAAACTAAGATCTGATTCTAAATATGGTATTTTTTCCTCTGTGATTAGTGTATAAAACTGATAAATAGATAAGTGTATTTATTTTATTAAACTATTTTCATCAATAGTAACATTTTTTTCTAACCGGTTGTGTGTTTTCCTACAAGGTATTTGAAAAATATCTTTATTTTAAGTGCTATTTGAGGTTCTTAAAAGTTAATGAAAAATGATAAAATATCATTATTTTGTCCTTGTTATAGGGTGATGACATTAGCAGACCAAAACCTTTTTCCAGAACCAAAGAATACTTCAAATTTAGAATCAGGTAATAAATAGTGAAACTCAGTTTTCAGGATTATATATTTTTAGATCTTTGTCACAGTAGATGTATTAAGAAAATTGATAGCCAGTATTTTTTAACTTAGTTTTGTTTAAGAAACAAGGATGTGTGGGATTAGAAAGTAGGCCATAGCTATTCATTTACTAAATATTAATTGAATATTACACCATATGAGTCATTGCCACCAGTACCATTAGGGAGTGATATACATTCTCTGCCCTCAGAGAATGTCAGAGGATAGGATGAGAAATAAACCAATGAATGTAATTGAACCCCATATAAAACTTAATGGGATCAACCAACTGCCTTGTATTATAGACACACTATTATTTATTAGAGAAAGCAAGAGATTCTACAGAAAACTTGTTGATCTGTGCCATGTTTTAAAATCCTATTGTCTTTATTAGCTGCAGCAATTTTTTTAAATCCTTTTATTGGGGCTTATACAACTCTTATCACAATCCATACATAAGTCCATTGTGGGTCAAGTGCATCTGTACTTCTTCTGCCCTCATCATTCTCATAACATTTGTTTTCTATATAAGCCCTTAGCATCGATCCTCATTTTTCCCCTCCCTTCATAGGCCCTGATACTTTATAAATTGTTATTACTTTGTCATATCTTACATTGTCTGATGTCTCCCTTCACCCACTTCCCTGTTGTCTGTACTCCAGGAAGGAGGTTATATGTAAATCCTTATAATTGGTTCCCCCTTTCTGCCCACCTACCCTCCACCCTCCTGATAGGGCCACTCTCATCACTGGTCCTGAAGGGTTCCTCTGTCCTGGATTCCCTATGTTTCTGGCTTCTATCTGTAGCTGTGTATATCCTCTGGTTGAGCTAGGTTTGTAAGGTAGAATTGGCATCATAGTTGGGGTGGGGGGAGGAAGCATTGAAGAACTAGAGAAACGTATGTTTCAAAATTGCTAGAACACTTTGTTCTATTAAATTGGCATTATGTGACACTTACCTTCCCAAAGTTCACTGAAGACAAAAGTGTACATATACAATGGTGGTAAAGAACGCTGATGGTGCCTGGCTATCAAAAGATAGAGCGCCTGAGGTCTTAAAGACTTGAAGGTAAACAAGTGGCCATCTAACTCAGAAGCAACAAAGCCTACATGGAAGAAGCACACCAGTCTGTGGGACCATGAGGTGTTGAAGGGATCAGGAATCAGGCATCAAGAAACATAAAATGATATCATTGTGTGCCCACCTCCCCATTAGTATCACTGAAGACAAATGTATGCATAAGCAAATGTGATGAAGAGAGCTTCTGGTGCCCGGCTATCAAGAGATATAGTGTCTGGGGTCTTAAAGGCTTGAAGATAAACAAGTGGCCATCTAGCTCAGAAGCAACAAAGCCCACATGGGAGAAGCACACCAGTCTGTGGGACCATGAGGTGTTGAAGGGATCAGGTATCAGGCATCAAAAAAGTAAACATCTTATTAGTGTAAATGAGGGGGAATACAGGTTGGAGACCCAAAGTCCATCTGTAGGTAATGGAATTCTCCTTACAGAGGGGTTGCAGGGAGGAGACAAACTAGTTAGGGTGCAGTGCTGAAGCAAGTTTAATAGCATCTTATTTGGAGTAAGCTTGATGATTTGCTGGTTTTTTCATGATGCGTTCTTAGTAGTTGTATGAACTGAAAAGAAAATTGTGTGCACATGTAATCTTTAAAGCTGTTTTGTGAGCATTTATTAAATGCCAGGCATTGTGTTAGAAACTATAAGTAAAAAATGATTAAGATAATTTCTGGCCTGAAGAAAATTAGTAGAGTGATGAAGACTACGCTTGTAAAAACTTCACTGGGGAAAAAGCATTTCCTATCCTGCCAAAGTAAATGTTAGATGAAGTATTTGTTTTACAAGAAAAGGAAGTTAAGTCATAAAAACAATAGTCATCAGGTCCCATGACTCAGTTTTCAACCAAAGGAGAGTACTAACATGAGTCAAGTAGGCACACCTTAGAATAATCAACCCCTTGAGATCAAAAGGGCAGCATTTTTCCAAAGACTAAATCCAGAAGTTTAGGGCAGAAAGAGAAAAGGAAATAGAAAACACAGAAACAAAATGGAGGAACTGATGGCTCACTGTGGTTTTTATAATGGATGAGATGAAACAAATGTGTCGGAATTATTGAGTGCAAAACTGATGGTCTGCTCTGTACACTTTCACTGAATTTGTTATAATAAGAAAAATATTTTTAAAAGAAAAGGGAGTTAATTAGAGAGAAAGTGATTAAGTATCAAAAACCAACTTAATGATTTTACTTAGATTTTATGCAATGAAAAGTTTTGCTTTTGCTGTGGGAAATATTTACAAAACAAAAGGAAAAATGATTCTGGAATTGTGTATACTTTTGTATTGCTACGTGTATGTGGTTAGTTGACTTGAAATTTAAAATTAAATCATATCTTGCTTTGTTATTGTTAATTGACATTGAGTTGGTTCTGACCTATGGAACAGAAGAAATTAGAGTGGATATTTTAGAGTTGTTCATTGTTGTTGAGTTGATCTTTATTCAGGGAAATGCCATTTGTGCAGAGTAGAAGTGTTCATAAACATGTCAAGTTTATGCCTTTCAAAAAGCATATCTCCAGGCCTGTCTTCTCATATGCCTCGACATGAGTTTGGACCACCAATCTCTCAGCTAGTAGATGAGTAATTAACTGTCTGAACCACCTAGGGGATTCCTTGTCTTGCTTTACAGACGCTTTAGTCATGTTCTTCAATTCAGCATATTTCCTTCCAGTTACACTTACAAGTGAGGTTCTTTACTGTTAGGAAGTCTGGAAATGACTGTGTTCCTATCTTCAAGGATCTATAGTTTAATACCTCACTGTCATCAAGTTGATGCCAATTCATAAAAACCCTAAAGTCCAGGGTTGAACTGCCCCTATGAATTTCCAAGACTACCCCTTTACAGGATTATAAGCCTTGTCTTTGCCCTGAGGAGCAGCTGGTGGCTTCAAACTGCCAACTTTGCAGTTAGTAGTCCAACACATAATCACGAGGCCACCAAAGATCCTCATAGCTTAATCACTATATTATGCTTAATAACAAATCAATAAGAAATTAGTTTTCTGTCAATTCCTTCTCATTCTCTTTTGAAATCTTATCTCCCAGTGTTAACTATTAAATGTTTTCTTCTTCAAGCTAGTTCTTACTTCATAATCTCTTTCTATATACTTTGTAAGAGGCAAACACTTCTCTCAGCCTCAATCTCTTCTCTTAGGTTAAGACCTTTATATACAACTGTAATCTGAACATACCTCCTCTTTGACATTTAAAAGACACCTGAACTCACTGTTCATTCATTAATGCAACTTAGTCAGCAAGTGTTTTCAGGCATCAACAGAGTAATTTGAACCTTTTTCTTTTCTGGGAATTTAGCAAAGCCTCTGCCCTGATAGAACTTACATTATAGTGGAGGGACCCAGAAAATACAGACCTGTTACCCTTGAGTTTACTCTGACACACAGGCCACACACACACACACCCCTCATATGAGAATACACTGTGGGTCATAGGATTTTCGATAACTGTGGTCTTATTGGAAGAAAGATGAGACTTTCTACTTCCATAAAGAATTGCAGTCTCAAAAACCCACAGGTGCCGTTCGACTTTGCCCTTTAGAATTGTTATAAGTCCGCATTGAACTCAATGACAGTGAGATATTAAACTATAGGTATTCAACTATAGGTATTCAACTGCATGCAGGCAGGAACACAGTCCATTTCTCAATTTCCTGTCTTTTAGGGTCACTATGATTTGGAATTGACTTGATGGCAGTAAGTTTCATTTTGGTTTTGGTGGTCTTATTGAAGGAGACCACCAAGCATGGTGCAAAAAGCATAAATAAGCATGTAAATACACAATGCATATATATATACACATATATAATACAAATAAAAATATAAGTATAATGTCATGTAGAAATAAGAACAATAAAGGAAAATAAATCAGAGTTAACAGGATGTTACCAGAGATGTTATAATAGATAGGCTCAGTTTTTAGACCTCTCTGAGCAGGGGATATTTGAGCAGAGCTTGAATGATGGCCATGCAAAGATCTGAAGGCAGGAACAAGTGAAAAGTCATGAGATGGATAAACATCATGGTTAGAACAGAGAGTGAATAGTTGGAATTAGGGTCAGAGAGTTTAAAGATGGAATAATGTAAGGTTCTATAAGCCCTGGTGAGCACTAGAGGTTTTATACAAAATATGATAAAACACTAGCATCTTAGAAGGATAACATGTCTAAATACATATTTTAGAGTATCTCTCTGTCAGGTGGAGAATAAAAGCAAGAGTTGAAGGGTAGTAGACCTTGTTAGCTATTAGATTATTTAATGGTATTTTGGACTAAGGTGGTAGCAAAGGTCTGATTTAGAATATGTTTTAAAGCCAGATCTTCTAGGAATGGCTAGTTGGGTTGGCCATTAGGTGAGAGTGAAAAAGAACAGTCAAGAATGTATCCTAA
>PVJH01024370.1:0-33230 GCA_004026705.1 Nesogale talazaci | reverse complement strand
CTGGGGTCTTAAAAGCTCTTGAGTGGAGATCGAAGGTGGCACTCTTGGTCTCTCTGTGTTCAGAGGAAAGAGAAGAGATGAAAATCAAAGGCACATGGGAACAGTGATTACATGGACCATGTGAACGTCAGTCTCCATCAGCCTGAGACCAGAACCAGCTGGTTCCCAGCAACCACTATTAGCTGCTCCAAAAAGGATCACATTAGAAGATCCTAGATGGACTAGAAGATAATGTCAAGCAAATAGGAGATAATGTCAAGCAAAACTCTAAGCCACAAAAAGGACCAGACTTACTGTGGGGGTAGAGACTGATGGAGCTCCTGAGACCAGGGTCTTCAGGTACCCTTCAGGTCTGGTATTGAGCTCACCCCCAGGGCTCAGTTTTTAGCCATTGGGTTTTGAAAAGAGAAGATCGCACTAGTGAGGTGTGCACACCTAAAATCATTTGCGATCAGAAGGGCAGTATATACCCAAGAACACAGTTCAGAAGGGTTAGGAAAGAAGGAAGAATGGAAGTATAAATCCCTGGGAGGGTGTGGGAAAGGGATGCACCTGGAAGGGATTGCAATCTGTGGGATGGAGCGACATGTGTATGAAGTGTTGCATGGAAAATGGATTTTCTTCTCAGTGAACCTTCACCCACTTCGCAATAGAAAGGTTTTGTTTTTTGGGGCATCACTGCCCTCTGGTGGGAGTAGGTGGCCCAGTCTTGCTCCTGTAGAGCTGCTGCTGGATATGAACTAGAAAGGTTTTCAAAAGAGCTTTACTACTAAGAGACCAGTCCCCACAAGCATAGGTTTATCCTGAACAAAATGCATTTAAATATATCTCTGGGATCAGTGCATGTCTGCAGAGAAGTTCTCCTCATAAAAAAAAAAACAGTCTTAGTGTCACCAGGGTGCCTTCAGAAACAAAAACAACAATGGCTTCCAAGGGCCTCTCCTGGACCACTTCAGTTCAAGACGGAGAAGTCAAGGAGGAGAGGTCAGTGCAGATGGCTAAGAGGTGGGCTTTTGGCGATTCCAAGAGGCAATCTTAATAGATTTTCCCAAAGGACACAGAGTCTTAAGATGAAGACATTTTATGATAGTAGAAAATGATATCAGTGAGATACAGGTCAAAACATTGTTTCTCACCATGACAATACATCTGCTCGTTCTTTGAGGAGAGTGAGGTCTGTCCCACAGAACTTTGCTGGGAAGCCTCACCTCATCCATCCTGATCTTCACACAGTAAGCTTCTGTTTAAGCCCCAAATAAGAACAATGAGTTCCTTGAGGGTGCCAAAACTGCTGTTTGGATGTGTTGTCGATGGAAGAACACAGACAGTTGTCCAGGGAAGGGTTAGAGACATCATATCACCATTTTCAGAAGGGTAGAGGCCGACATCAGTGGTTCTCAACCTGTGGGTCTCGATCTACGCCCCCCCCCCCCAACCTTTTCACCGGGGTCACCCCATTCATAACAGTAGCACAATTAGAGTTTTGAAGTAGCAAAGAGAATAATTTTCTGGTCATCTTTCTGGTCACCTCAGTTTGAGAAACTGTATTAAAGGGTCTCGGCATTAGGAAGGTTGAGAACCACTAGCTTACATGGTGGCTATGTCAAGAGACAATAGTGCCAAATAGCAATATTTCTGTTCAATAAAGGTTTCTATGGTTTTGTAGCAACCTGTATATAGATATATGTATAATTATTATTATTTTTTTGTGGCATCACTGCCCTGGTGGGCGTAGGAAGCCCAGCCTTGCTCCTGAAGAGCTGCTGCTGGATTTGAACCATCAACCCTCTGGGCGTATATAATTATTATATTTAAGGTTAGTCTTACATTTATACACAGATCTCAGTCTGTAGTGTGTTTTTCCTAGAGAAGAACTTGGTGGTGTCGTGGGGCACCAGTTGCGCTGTTGACTCTTAAGTCTGTGCGTTCAAATCCACCAGCAACTCTGCGGGAGAAAGATGAGGCTTTCCATTCTGGTAAGGATGTACAGTCTTGGACACCCACAGGGGCAGTTCTACCCCGACTCTTAAGATCACTGTGAGTTGTAATCACCATGTAGGTGTGAGTTCGCAGTTTTGTTTTCTGCCCGAGTCCCTGTTCGGTGGTATCAGGCCCTGTGTCAGCCCCTGACCTTTGGTCCTCACCATCTGGAGGTTACCATGCGCTCTGTGCCCATGCCGCCCCGCCTGCCCTTTGTGACACCACGGGCTGGGCTTGTCACATGCTCGAGACCTGGGATTGAGGGTCGGTTGCAGTCTGCTCAGCTGTTCTGAGCTTTGTCGTGCAAGCCCGTTGTGCCTGTATTGTTTTCTCCTGCACGGACTTCACTTCCTGTTGTACTGCTGTTTCCCCTTCCGCCGGCCTCCTTGATGCTCAGCTGCTTCTCTTATTCTCAGGCGTGGTTGGCTTCCATTTCCGCTGCTGCCAACGCATGACGTCACGCATTCCTGGGAGCGGTCGGTAACGCGTGTGGATTTTGATGGGTCGACAGGTTTTTGAAGGGAGACGAGGGTTGATTTATTGCCTTCCCTGCTTCTTGAGAATGGGCTTCTAAAAACCTTATGGATATTTTTATGCAAAAACCTTTCAACGGAACACTGCACTGTAATATAAAGAAAATTGCTCCTGATCATGATTCATTTCAAAACGACAGTGAGTTTGGTCAGAGTAAATATTTATGATTTCTCTTGAAATGGGACAGCTTCATGACATGGTAATTAATTTTACCGTAGGCTGGATTCAGATTGGCTCCGGGAATATCTGAGTAGGTGTGTAAAATGTTTATAGGCCTTTCCAAAATAAGCCCAAGGCTTAAATGAAACCTTAATCAGACACCCGAGGAGGAATGAAATTGGAATTCTAATTTTGCTGGTAGAATGTCTGTGGGAAGCAGGGGGAGCGGAGATCGATCTTCCCTGTGGAGAATCTGTTCACATCAGACACTTTATGTACCGTGAAACTATTCAGAAACTTCAAGTACACTTGCTCTTCAAGAAATACATGCATTTTGAGCAATGGTTAAACAAGAGAGGCTAAATTTAGAAGGCTGGCTTTGGTTCAGGGTAAAAAGCTACAAGGAGCATTCACTTTGCAGCTCTCTGCCCCCGTGGACAGGTGCCTCTGCATCCAAAGATGCTTCCCCCTCTGTCCGCCCCTCTCCAGTCAGCACCCCTGCAAGCTACACTTGGAGAATAGTCCCAGGCGCTGCCCCTTTCCTCGGCCCCACCACGACCTTGGTGCCACCACTTGGGATCCAGCCACCGCCGTTGTCAATCACTTGGGGTTGTTTGCGACAGCCCCGGCTTGACACTATCACTGCGGCGATGATCCCTGGTTTAACTCGAGTGAGTTCTTGTGACTCCTCTTCCCACTCTGGCTTCCCAGCTCCCCCAGGTTACAAAGCCGCGAATATCTGGTTTTGACGTCATCTCGCTCTGTCACGGGCATTGGCCTGCCGCGGGGAGCCTTTGCAGGGCTCATGCCTTCTGCCTGAAAAACATAGTCTCCTTTCCTCTTCTGCCCTGGTTTTGGGCACAAGGCACTTTCTCAGAGCATTCTGCTCACAGGGCTACGCTTATCACATGGTGACTTGATCCCCACTCCCCTTTTCTGCCCCCAGAAAGCTTTCTGTCAAATAATGGCTCTGGCTTTACTTCTCTCTCCCACTGCTGACACAATGATGTATTTCTCTATTTAGTTTATTTAGCATGCCAGCACACGGGGTCAGGAAACCGTGTCTGTGTGCTCTGCGTGTAGAACAATGCAGGTTTCAACAGTCATGACGAGTCAGAATCGATTCCACGGCAGTGAGTTTTCATTGTTGTTGTTGATTTAAGATTTATGGAATAGTGAGCCTTTGTCCTGCTTGGCTATCCGATCAATGCTCATGGAAGCAGCAGTTAAGAGCGGAAAGGATACACTACTTTGGGTACATCTGTTGCCCAAGACCTCTTTAAACTTTCAGAAGCAAGGAGCTCACTTGACGATTCAGGTGCATCTGAACCAACCATGCTATCTTCCATGGGCTTATCTGCGTATGAGAGCTGACCACTAATAAGGAAGACTGGAGAAGAATAATGCCTTTGAGATATGGTGCCGGTGAAGAATACTGAGTGTGGCGGACTGCCAGGAGACCCAACAAATCCGCCTTGGAGGAAGTACAGCCAGAAGCTCCTCAGAGGCAAGACTGACCAGACACTGTCTGGTGGACTTTGGACCTGTTGTCTGAAGAGACCAGTTCCTGGAGAGGGACATCGTGCTTTGTAAAGTCACGGAACAGGGGAGAGGAGAAGACCTTGGGCAAGATGATTAACATCTTGGCTGCAACCAGCGGCTCCAACTTCAGGACAGTAAGGAGGATGGGGCAGCGCCCGGCAACGTCACACGGGGTCCCTATGATCCAGAACCTAGTCGAAGGCACCCCGGGCAACCATGGTTGATGGAATTAATGAGTGGACAGGAAATCTCATCTCTGCTGTGTGAGGACGGTTGGGGCTCAGAGAAAGGAGTCACACATTTGGTGCCAGTACCAGAAAGGGTTCCTTATGGGGTGTGTGGGGTGGTATCTTCTTCTGCCCTCGAGCTGAGTCCAGCTCTGAACATTCCCAGCTGATGGAGGCGACTGCCCCACCGGGGTTTTGTTTGTGGAAGCTGAGCGCCAGTCTCTTCTCCTGTAGAGCTGTTGGGTGCATATTGGGTGAACCCCCAACCTTTTGGTGAGCACTTAGCTGCTGTGCCACCAAGTCTCTCGGAAGGGTCATGGTGACCTGTGACATCTTCGTGGAGGAGTTGGTGACTGAAGGGCCACTGCTTAGCCTATCAACTGAAAGCCGAGATCGCGAAGCCAACCGAGCTCAGTTTTCATGATGCTGTAAAACTCATGAGCCTTGGGAATGCCAGGAAAGAGGAAGCAGGAAGGTACATCTGCATCCTAATTAAAAAAAGCCTCATCAGTCTAGAGCCATAGCTGTGACTGACCATATTTCTCACCCAGGAGTGTGACAACGGGGCTGGTGGGGGCTCTGGTCACTCCATATTTCTCAGGAGATTGGTTTCTACAATGGAATCCATCAATTGATGTACTTGATTTATCAGTGCAAAGCGCGTCTGTACAGCAGAATCGAGAACATGCATTCGGGTATTGAGCGATTACTCCAGGCTCGATGCGGTGTCTCTGTCGGTCCCCACGGATGATTATGGTCACCTAAATAAGCGTGTGCTTATCCAATCACACTGATAGAGCACCTACTCTTCCTGGCACTGTGCTGCCGGCTCCAGGAAAGACATACGGACTCAGAAGCCTTCCTTCCGTCGGGTCGCTATGAACGAGAATTGGCTTGCTGACCGTGGGTTTGGTTCTGGGGAGGTGTCGGGCACGGAGGTTGCTGTGTCCGGCCTCACCCGAGGTGCTTACAATCTAGTGAGA
Organism: Nesogale talazaci; assembly: GCA_004026705.1. Taxonomy (NCBI): domain Eukaryota; kingdom Metazoa; phylum Chordata; class Mammalia; order Afrosoricida; family Tenrecidae; genus Nesogale; species Nesogale talazaci. The sequence goes on along the minus strand of PVJH01024370.1, from coordinate 27,805 downwards.
TACACAAGCACGGACAAGTCAAAGATGGCACCCTGCCGGTGCGGTGGTCATGCTTTGGGCTGTGACCCTCACAGTCGACATCTCAACCCCCACCCCCAGCAGCGCCTCGGGAGAACGACTTAGCTTCCCACTGTCATCCGCAGAGACAGCCTTGGAAGCCCACGGCGGGTGGCTGTGAGTCAGCCTGACGACAGGGAGCTGGGAGTGGGATGTGTCATGGAGACCGGGAATCGGAGGCCCCACTGCGTCACACGACTCTCGGGGGAAAAGGAGCAGGCAGCTTTGACACACAAGCCTGGTGTTCGTGGTATGCTCATGGCTGCTCCCCTCCTCCTTAGCCCGATGAGTCGACTTTTCCAGGAAAGTCATTTAGTCTCCTGTTTACCCCAAGCAGAAGGTGAGTGAGCAGCTGTCCTCCCGCGGGTTCATAGGAGGGCTGATGGAAAACCCCGTGAATGGCCGCTCACCCTCCCAGTGTATGGCCAGAGGAGGCTCCTCTGTGAGCACCATGTGTGGGCTGCGGCTCCTCTGTGGATTGCCTGAGTCTGAGAACCATCGGCACCCCGCATGAGGGCCAAGAGCATGACGTGCTGGATGAGTGCAAGGCATCTGAATCCCCAGAGGAGAGCATGGGAAACCAAGGGGGTACATGTTGATGTATGGTGGATCTGGGAAGAAAATACCGGAACATCAGCTAATATGTCACCTGAAAATAAGAAACAAAATAATCCTTACTTACATTTGGTATTCTGGTTGAGCCACCCTGGTTTATTGGGTCTGTGTGTCCACTGGTCTGATGTCACATACTCAAGGGGTAGCCTGAGGAAATATTGTGTCACACACACACATTCGTATGCTCTCATACTGTCACTGTCAGTTATGGTTCTCTGTTAGTTTGGGTAGACTAGAGAAACAAACTCATAAACATGCATATGTATATAAGAAAGAACTTACAAAGTCATAAGTCTGATAGTATTACTCCATATGTCCAATATCAGTCTAGAAGGTCTTCTTCAGATTCACAAGGCACATCCAATCACACCAGGACAATCACAGGCCACTGAGTGCAGGGTCTTGTGTATCCAGCAGCAGTAGAAGCATCCCAGTGCCAACAGGGGTCTCCCATTTCCAGGGCTTCTCATTTCCAGGGCTCAGGGTCCATCAGCAATATCCATTGGCAGTAGAAGCATCTCAGCACTGGCAGGGGTCTTTCTTTGGCTTTTCCAGTTTCAGAGGTCTGGTTCCATCAGGGGATTCCCATGTGGCTTCTCCTCTGGCTCCTCCAGTTTGCAGGGTCTATCAGCATGCTGCCATATTGTCTTATCAGTAGAGTGTCTCTAAGGGACTGAGTAAGTGAGTCTCTCACCTCCAAGGGGAAATACAGAATTCTCAGGAGAAAGCCATGCCCACACAGAAGTCTCATTGGCTACCTCCAGATGGACAGGACAGACTCCACTCCTACACTCCCGATCATGAAATTGACACACGAGTACATGACCACCACAGGATCCCTGTACTCATCTGCATTCAGCAGATGAAAGCAGTTTGAAACCACTACCTGCAAGAGTAACCATCTTGAAAACCCACAGGGCCGTTCTATTCTGTCCTAATAAGGTCACTTGGAGTCAGAAAGGACTGGATGGCAGGGAGTTTGGTTGTTTACATTTTGCTTCTTAGGAGGCTATGCAGATGATGTGAATTCTTTTTAATTCCACAAACCTTTCCAAGATGAAGGGGAGTGGCTGAAGAGTGAGGTCCCTGTAGGTCATTCTGCAGAGAATGCCAAGGACGCTGGTCCAAGAACATGGCTCTATCCTCCATCCTAAGTAAGTTCATTGCCAGGCCCTTTGGAAGATTAAAAACAACAGCTGGCTAATCAGGTCAGATAAAACAGTGGCTCCCCCTGCAAAAGAATGATCAATAAGGTAATGCCTTCACTTGTTTATGTACTTAAGTCTTCCACTGTCTTTCAGGATGGAAGTCTCTATTATATAGATAAATATCACACTGCAATGGGCTCAGGTCCCCAGACTTGACTGCAAGCTGGTTGGAATTCACTTGAGGGACAATGGGCTAATGTGCTAGTCTGGGTAGACTAGAGAAACAAATTCATAAGCATGCATATGGATATAAGGTAAAGGTTTATATATAAGAGGAATGGAACATTGAGAAAGTATTCCAACCCAGTCCAGTCCAAGGTCCTAAGTCTGATATTAGCCCATATGTCCGATACCAGTCTAGAAAGTCTTCTTTCAACTCACAAAGCATGTGCAATGATACCAAGACAATCACAGGCCAGTGGGTACAGAGTCTTGTGTATCCAGCGGCAGTAAAAGCATCCTGGCACTGGCAGGGGTCTCCCCATGGCTCCTCATTTCCAGGGCTCAGGGTCCATCAACAGTATCCATCGGTGGTAGAAGAATCTCAACACTGGCAGGAAACTCTGTGTGGCTTCTCTGACCCCAGATGTCTGTTCAAAACCACCATCCCTTCCTTGGGGAGAAAGACAAGATTTTCTACTCCTGTCAAGAGTTCACATTTTAGAAGCCACACAGGCAATTCTACTCTGCCCTACAGGGTCACCGTGTGTTGAGATGGACTCTATGGTAGTAATGTCTGGTTCCATCAGGGCAAGCCCATGTGGCTTCTCCTCTGGCTCCTCCAGATCCCAGAACTCAGGATCTGTCAGCATGCCGCCATCTTGTCTTGTTGGTAGACCGACTCAAGAGTCTGAGTCAAGTCTCTCTTCTCTGATTGGGAAATACCACGAGGCTTCCCAGAATTCTTAGGAGAAAGCTATGCCCACACAGAGGTCTCATTGGCTATCTCCAGACTGACAGACTAGACTCTACCCCTAAACTCCCAATCATGAAATTGACATATGAGTACATGACCGCCACAGTTAAGTTATATAAAATAAATAAATAAATAAATAAATAAATAAATAAATGAATGAAATTCTACTGTCTTGGGGAGCCCTGGCAGGATTGTAGTCACATGTTGGGCTGCTAATCACAAGGTCAGCAGTTCAAAACCACCATCCCTTCCTTGGGGAGAAAGACAAGGCTTTCTACTCCTGTAAAGAGTTTACATTCTTGGAAGCCACACAGGCAGTTTTCCCCTGCCCTACAGGGTCACAGTGTGCTGGGATGGACACTGTGGCCATGAGCTTGGTTGGTATAAAGGAACAGCCAGTTGCCACCAACCAGTTCCAATTCATGTGTGTGAATGCGTGTCGTGAGGTTTCCCATGGCTGATTCTTTGTGAAATTAGATCGCCAGGCCTTTCTCCCAGTGCTCTTGGGCATGCACCTGAACTTCCAGCTTTTGGTTTAGCAGTCAAGCATGCTAACTGCTTTGATCCATTTTACCAAGTCCTTTGAGCACCACTTTTTTCTTCTTTTCTTTGTATCACTGGTGGGAGTAGGAAGCTCAGTCTTGCTCCTGGAGAGCTGCTGCTGGATTCGAACTGTCAACCGTGTGGGCCACCAGGGCTCAGCAGGACATCACTTTTGTTGTTTGTGTAGAACTAATTGACTCGTCTGGGTTGACCCGAGATCAAGGCCCAGTTATTTGTGAACCGCATGAGCTGGGTCCTTGTGTTATCGGTAGAACCTTCCTGTATGCTAGGACCCCTTGGAAGAAGAACTCCCTATGTTAGGACAAATAAGCCTTTTATACTGTACAATAAGGCGACAGGCTGGCAGGCAGCTTCATGTAATGTTTCCTCTATCTTGTGAGATTCAATTTATATTTGAAAAAACATTTCCTGTGGGTTTTATGTCAGTTTGGATCTTTCCATAGCCTGATTTTTTTTTAAAATTTTACCCTTTGTGGAAGGGAATGTGCCCCAGGGCGCCGTGTGTAGAACGGGGTCGCCGGCTAAGTCAGGGTCACCGAGAGGTGGAGGGCTGAAGGGTGTGCCAACATGGAGCCCCAGTCGCTGTGGGTCTTGTCTGATGCCTGACGAAGCTGAGCGTGCCCAGGTCCCAGTGGAACGGCTCCTGAGGGGTTCCAGTGGCTGCCCCCCAGTAGAGGGAGTCTTGGTGGGGTAGGGGTGACATCACACTGCCAACCCCAAGGCCTGCAGTTCGAAACAACCAGCCTCCCTCTGAGGAAGAAGGATGGGGCTTTCCACTCCCGTGAAGTGTTGCCATCTCTGAACTTCCCAGGGGCAGTTCCCCCTATGCTCTAGGTCACTATGAGTTAGCCTGGTCAGAAGTCAGTCACCAGGGGGAGCTGGACCACCCCCCCCCACCCCGTCTGCTCTCCCATCAGCAGGGGCATCTTGGGAAAGGGGGGGTTTCAGTTACCCACTAGGCGGTAACTGCCTGGCCCGGGGTTGGCATCAACCAGTCGAGCTGAGCAGATCTCTCTTGTTTCTGAATCCTGCCTCCACTCCCGGGCGTGACCCAGCTTCCTGCCTGCCTGGGGACCCTGAGGGCCTCTGCCTCTGGGAAGAGACCGGGTCCTAGGCATTTGGCTTGCTTGGTATACCAGCTCTGACACCCCTTCCCGCGGGGCTGCCTTTTGAGACTGCTGAGGCTGCCCCTCCCCCTCGCCCCTCTTTCCCAGGTTGTGGTAGCTAGCCCCTCACTCCCTGCGGAAGGCAGACCCAAGCAGTCAGGCTCCTCATGGGGCAGGGGTGCTCCCAGCTGCCTCTCAGTCTGGAGAATGTAGCTAGTGCCTCCAGACATCCCGGCAGGTGCGGAGAACGCTGCTCTGCTCTCAGAGGAGTGCAGGGGTGACATCTCTGTGTGGGAGCGCCTGTCTTCTGCCAGTCTGCTTATTCTCTCCGGGGGAGACTGCGGCCCCTCAAACCAGACTCTGCCACTTGGTGGCACCCCACCGGGCGGCACCCCTTCTGCTGTCAGAAGTCAGAGCTGGACTGACGGCAGCCACACGATGAGAAAAGGGAAGTTCAGAGAAATAAGAGTGTCCAAAGTCGACACTCTGACTCTAAAGAGTCCACACTGTTGCTACCTCTTTATACAACCCCCCCACCCCCCACTTCCCGCCTTGTAATGTCTGGAGTAGTGAATCCTGTTTCAGGATTTGGAAAGAAAATACCCTGTTTGCTCTCCGGTGTAGATAACTAAAGCAGAGCCAGCACAGTGAGATACTGTTTGGTACCTTTAACCCAAAATTGTCATACCGAAAGGGCATTGTGGTTGTAGGCACAGCCCTGCAAGACTTGGAGAAGGGGGATGACTTAGTTTTCCCCAGCTCTCAAGCACTGTGACTTTTCAGGCACATTTATCCCAGTTGGAGCATTATACTCAGCAATCTTACCAACCCAGGAACCCTGTCTAGTGTTTATTCAGGGAAAGAATGCGGGATACATTCTAACCAGGGTACCGACTCTTGCTGCCAGGAGCCTAGAGAGCATTTCTGGGGGATTTCTTCGACAGGAAGGCAGTCAGTGATCGGGGCCCGTCTTCATCAGGAAGAGAGATGGAGAAGTAAAGCTCTGTGATGACCACTGACTGTTCAACCTGACCACGATTTGAAATCAATACCCCCGGCAAGCTGCACCCAGACTGGCTGAAGCATCCCCGTGAGCCGTGATTTATAGCATAGAAGATCACGGGGAGGGGTGGAGAGGAGCAGGATGAGGGAGGAGCCGAGTGCAGGACCATGACAGACACCAGGCGGGCCATGTCTGCGCTCCTGGGCTAGAGAGGGGTGTGGTCCCCCTACAGCTAGCTCCCTTTAAAGAGTGAAAAGACTCCTTCTTTCTGATTCTAAAAAATGCATGCCTATTTTCTTTTAAAGATCAGAGAGTACGAAAGGTTTAAAGAAGAGAATGTCAAGGCCAAAATTAGTTCTGTCAACTGCGGTTCTCCACCTTCCTCATGCTGAGACCCTTTCAAACTTCCTCATGTTGTGGTGATCCCCAAGCAGAGAATTATATTCGCTGCTATGTCATTGTGGTAATTTTGCCACTTCTTTGAATCGGGCGACCCCTGAGAAAGGGTCATTTTCCCCCCAGGTTGAGGACCGCTCTTCTAGATACTTTTTCTCCCTAACCTTCACCAGCACCACAAAAGGACCTGTATTGTATGATTCCTGTTTTGTCCCTTCTAGTGTGTCATAAGCAGCCTTCCCAACGTGCTTGGATCTGTGTTTCTATATTAATGGGTTTGCATATTATAACTTGTCTGTCCTGTCCCCTCTTTTTGATTGCTTCCAGTTTGCCACGGTTATAAGCAAAGCTGTGGCAAACACCATGGCAGGGTTCTGATCGTTCATTTAGTGGCTATTCATTCTGGCCAAGATTCCACACTTCAGAAGCTCAACCTCACCTATAAGTTAAGCCTGAAACACTCGTTTCATTATTCAACAACTATTGATTGGGTGTCCATGATGTGCCAGGAGGAGCCCTGAGGGTGTTGTGGTTATATGTTGGGCCACGATCTGCATGGCCAGCAGTTCAAAACCACCCGCAGCTCTGAGGGAGAAAGGCTGAGTTTTCTACTCTCATACACAGTCTTTAAAAATCCCCGGGGGGTCACCATGAGTCAGCCGTGATTCCGTGGCAGGGAGTTTGGATTTTGGTATGACGAGCCGGACATTAGCCTATGCTCCGCACACACCTGGCGAAGGGACTGTCCTCAGGAAGTTCACCTGGAGAGAGGCAGACACAGGACAGATAAAAGACAGGGCAGCGTGTTCACCCAGCACCTGCCGCCTCCCTGTGTTGCACCATGGACTGTACTCTGAAAAACCACCCGTGCTCCTGCCCTGAACTTGGTTCTGACTCCCATGATTCCAGAGCCCAGGATGAAGTTGGCCCCCTGGGCTGCAAGACGGTAATGCTTCACAGGTGTCCTTGCTAGGTACCATCAAGTTGGTTCCGACTTTAAGTCACAATGGAATGCAACACCACCCAGACCCGCACCATGCTCATAACTGTCCCTGTGCTCAAGCCCATTGTGGCAGCCATGGTGCCAGTCCATCTTTTTGAGGACCTTCCTCTTTTTCATTCTCCCTTCCCTTTACCAAGCAGGATGTCCGTCTCCAGGGGCTGGTCTCTCCTGACAATATGGCCAAAGTATGTAAGACCAAGCCTTGCCATCCTTGCCTCTAAGGAGTACTCTGACCGTACTTCTTCCAAGACAGATTGGTTTGTCCTTTTGGAAGTGTCTGACACTTCCACTTGTCTTCTCCAGCATCACAATTCAAACGCATCAATTCTTCTCTTCTCTTCTTTGGGTTTCCGTATTCAAGGTCTAACTTTCACATGCATTTAGGGATTGGGTTAAGCACGCCTAAGTCCTCAAAGTACCACCCTTGCTTTTCAGGACTCTAAACAGGTCTTGTGCAGCAGATTGACCCAATGTGATGTGTCTTTTGACCTCTTGACCGCTGCTTCCATGAGCATTGATTGTGACTCTAAGAAGGACAAAATCCTTGACAACTTAAATTTTATCTCCATTTATCATGATGCTACCTATTGGTTCAGTTGGGAGCATTTTGGTCTTTACATTGACTTGCAATCCATACGGCTGGCTTCAGTACCTAATCTTCAAGTCCTCCTCACATTTAGCGAGCAAGGTTGTCATCTGCATATTGCAGGTTGCTAATAAGCCTTTCTCCAATTCTGATGCCAAAATGATTGCATAGTTGACCAATTTCTGAGTGATGATATTGGCTGCATTCTTGTTTCTTCACCACAGGTTTTTGTGGTTGGTACATAGTTGTCTTGATTGGGTTTCCTTAAAGTAAGATAGATATCATCCTATCACAGACAGCACTGTACTTTGAGGTAGATCTTGAAATGTCCTTTGTGACAATGAATCCGCCCCACTGGTTGTGTCATACCACGTAGAGTAAACCATATAATTTTCTGATTGAAAATGTCCAATACCAGTCCATTCCAGCTTCCTCATGCCTAGGGTATCAATCATTCTTTTTGATGGTTTGCTCCATCTGCAGCTGAAGATCCCAAAGGCTTACCTCCCACAGATTCTATCCCATCCATGCCATCAAGGTCAACTCTACTTGAGAAAGCAGCTCCTCTTCAGGCACAGCTTGAGGGCTTTCCAACCTTCAGGGCCCATCCTCTGACACCGAATCCGACAAGGGTCCATTTCCATTCATTAGCCCTCTGGATCGGACAAGAGGTCCAAGTTATATACACACTTTTCAGCAGCCACTTCCTCCACAGGGAGGAGTCAGTTTCTTCTTCATTGTCTGTTCTTAGTCTGGAAGCTCTTCTGAAACCTGTCCACATTGTGTGACCCTGCTGGTATTTGAATCACCAGTGACACAGCTTCCAGCCTCACAGCAACACACAGCCGCCGCAGCACAGCATCCTGACAGACAAGGGGCAGTTTATTATCAGAGCAAGCCAGCCTCTGAGGCATACATCACGGGTTCAATAGGCACAGCTGTACAGCGGTAATTATCATTTATTATAGTAAAGTTACAGAGAGCCTGGGAAAGAAATAATAAGAGTCAGACACATATCATGGTAACATGCTCACCTCAGCCCATTAGGTGATCCACGTGGAAAATCAGCGAGTGGGGGAAGGGATTACGTGAGGGAGAGGAGGCAAGAGTGTCCTGCGTGGATGGTTGGGAGAGAGCCTCCTTATTGTGCTCAAGCCTTATATACCCTTGGAGCCATGCAAGGCCCCTCATTAGAGATAAGGACATACGTCACAGGAACGGGTTGTGCAATCACAGGAAGGAGATGAGCTAGGGGTGTACCCATGACAAGAAAGGTGGACCCTAGACTCAATATGGCATTTTAACCTTGATCATGCTTGCGTGGACTTGACCTCTTTGTCTCCTATAAGGAAGCATTCTATTGGCATGCTCATCAGAAGGGAGTGGGTCGACTTTAGGGTGGGGCAAGGTATACAGTCTGATTGTTATGGATAGCTAATAACTGTCAGGGAGAATAGACCCTAACCTGCTTTGGTTGACCTCCAAGTGTAGTCATATGCCACATGTAGCCAGTAGCTTAAGTTATGCATATATTTTGGGGAGATAACTTGTGAGAAATTGTTGTTCCCCACAATTTATGAGAGTAGACAGTCTCATCTTCCAGGTATTGGGAATGCAGGCTGTACTTTGAGTAAAGCTTGAGCCCTTAATTATTTTCTTATTTGTGCTCAAACCATTACCTAGGTGTCCGTTTTTTGCCTACACAAAAGATCAGAAAGTCATAAACAGCGGGAATTTAAGTTTGTTTGTTTGTTTGTTTTTTGGCATCACTGCCCTCTGGTGGGAGTGGGAGGCCCAGCCTTGCTCCTGGAGAGCTGCTGCTGGATATGAACCGGCAAGCCAGTGGGCTGCAGTCCTGCACTCAACCACTATGCCACCGGGGCTCAGCCTGGAGTTCAAGTTTTATGCTTCTCTTGTGTCCTTCTGAAGGATCCCTGGTGATGAAATGTGGTGAGCACTGGACTGCTCACCCCAAGGTTGGAGACTCAAACCCACCAGCCACTCCATGGGAGACAGTTGAGGCATCTGCTCCATGAAGATTTACAAGGTCAGAAACCCTCGGCGTCAGAATGGACTGGAAGGGAGTGGATTTTAGGTGACCTCTGAGCATGTAGCATGAGTTGGGGTTCAGAACCACCACCTGTCTGTCAGTGGGTCTTTCGTATGGTGGCGGCTTGTGTGTGGCCGTGGTGCTGGAAGCCCCCCCGTGTGTCAAATACCAGCAGGGTCGCCCAGGGTGCGGGGATCTCTGAGGAGCTTCCACACGAAGAGATCCTACGAGGAGATTTCCTTGGGGACACGAACCACGCCGGACTTCATGCCCCTGCGCACACGGTCACTGCGCATTGGAGCAACCTGGACAGCTAACCGTAACAAAGGTTCCACCCTCAGTCCTTGCTTGTGCTTTGTGGCATGAAAACGAGGCTGGTAGCTTTAGGCAAAGGCCAACTGAGTTCTGACAAGACAAGCAGGCGCGAGTCAGGTTGGTTAGCGCTACTGAGGCGTTGGGTGAAAAAGCAGCGATTAATCACAGAGATGAACGAGAACGTTAGCTAATTAGATTATGGTATTGACATTCCTCTTAAATATGCTCCAAATCATGTCCCCTCTAATTAAACATAGGAATAGCAATTTTAGGAAATGTTGTGTAAAACTGGTTGACTAGGTACACTTTAATTTTTCTTTCTTTTTTTTTTAAAACAGAAAACCAAATGGAGCAGAGAAACAGGCTGGGTTTTTATGTCTCCATGAGTCAGAATTGACTTGAAGACCATCAATTAGTTTCGTTTTCAGTTGGGTGACCCGTTTCAGCAGCCGCAGATCCAGAGGGCTTCCAGCCTTGCAGCCACAGGGAAATCACTCAACTCTGCCTGCAGAGGGAGCTCCAACACTCATCTGAAACTTACGGCCTAAATGCTGACCTAAGTCTTCAATCCTACCAGTACCTCCTTTGGAATTTTTCCCAATGGCCTGGCACCAGCTGGCGGTCCGTCCTTCCCTCCTTCTTTTGAACCATTGCTGTCACCCGCCGCCACTGCTGCTAGCAAGTCAGTGCTGAGTCACAGCACCGAGGGTTCCGATGGCTGCCCAGGGCTCCCGAGGCTATGATTCTTCACAGGAGAAAAAGGAGCAGCTGGTGGGCTTTGAACCACCAACCTTGTTTCCGCAGCTGCATGCTTAACCCACTATGCCACCAGGGCTCCTTTGTGCAAGGGACTCTAAAAGTGTGGATAAGGCTTTGACTCTACAGCCTCCAGGCTCTCTGATCAAATGCCTAATGTTTTTCAGGGATTATGTCTTGCATGGTTCATATATTGTCTGTTATATGGAGCCCTGGTGGCGTAGTGGTGACACGTTGCGCTCTGATCCTCATGGTTACCAGTTCAATACCACCAGCAGCTCCAAGGCAGAAAGACTGGGCTTTCGACTCCAGTAAGTCTCAGAAACCCACAGGCGGTCTCTCAGCGTCAGCACTGACTCCATGGCACTGAGTGTTATCTGTACTATTCATACCAACCTTGCAGGAGGGATAATACGATCCTCACTTGTGTTCGTCTGGGTTGACTAGAGAAACAAATACAGGAAGACTCATATGTGTATAAGAAAGAGATTTTTTGTTTTTTGACATAAGGGAAAGGTCCATATACGAGAGGAATGGAACATTGAGAAAGTATTCCAACCCAGTCCAGTCCAAGGTCATAAATCCAACATTAGCCCATATAGCCGGTACCAGTCTATAAAGTCTCTTTCTGACTCACGAAGCACGTGCAGTAGAAGCATGCCAGAACTGGCAGGGGTCTCCCCATAGCTCCTCACTTCCAGGGCTCAGGGTCCATCAACAGCATCCAGTGGTGGTATAGGCAACTCACTGCTGGCAGGGGTCTCCACGTGGCTTCTCCAGCTTCAGAGGTCTGGTTCCATCAAGGCAAGGCCATGTGGCTTCTCCTCCAGTTCCTCGGATGCTGCCATCTTGTCTTGTCCATAGTTCATTTTCTCAGAGACTGACTCCCAAAGACTGGGAGTCAAGTCTCTCTTTTCTGGTTGGAAAATACAGTGAGACTTCCCAGAATTCTCAGGAGAAAGCCATGCCCCCACAGAGGCCTCATTGGCTACTCGTAGGCTATCTCCAGATTAACTAGACTCCACCCCTACATCCCAATCATGAAATTGACATCACGAATGCATTGACCCTTGTCAATTTCACACTTTTACATAACTCTGTAACCATATGTAACTCCACCTGCATCTTCTAGCCCATGATACTGCTCTCTGTAGCTTCATATACATACTTATTTGATTACTGGTTCATCATCACCATCTTATTATTATTATTATTATTACTGTAGAATGGCATTTTCATTTGCATTTCATGAGCAGACATTCCTCTCCACTGCCTCCTCTCCAAGGGTTATTCTCAATAAACACCTGCCATTTGACTTTGCAAAGTTGTAATGAGATACTGTTGGCTCTTTCTAGAACTTTCTGGCGCAGGACTCTCTGAGTTGAGCAGGACTGGGCACAGGCAGTGCTCCCACCCAGAAGCCTATTGCTGTGGATTTGAACCACAAAACTTGAGGTTAGCAGCTCAATGCTTATTAATCTCCCTAAGCTACCAGGCCTGCTACGTAACCTCTTCCCTCCCTAATAAACCCCATAATGATATGTATGTATGGTCTATGAATTCTGTATGGCCTTTACAATGGTTGATTGAACCCAACAGAGAAGCAAATAGTCTGTGGGAGGGGTGGCAGATGTCAGAATAGGTAAAAAAGTTGGAGACTTTGACCTCTGTTTCATAGGCATCAGTCTTTAACTGTTATTGATGATGATGTTCTCTCCTTCCCTTGTGACATGAGAAGAGGAGATGGACTGTGTAGCAGGCATGTACTTGATGTCAATTTGATGATTGGGATGTAGGGGTGGAGTCTAGCCTGTCAATCTGGAGATAGCCAATGAGTAGATAATGAGGCCTCTGTGTGGGCATGGCTTTCTCCTGAGAATCCTGGGAAGTCTTTAGTTATTTCCCTTGTGGAGATGAAAGACCATCTTCCCAGTTGTTGGGAGTCGATGGACTGACAAGGCAAGATGGCAGCATTCGCGAAACCAGAGGATCAGGAGAAGTCACATGGGCTTATCCTGATGGAACCAGACCTCTGAAGCCGGAGAAGGCACAGAGAGACCCCTGCCAGCGATGAGCTGTTTCTATCACGAATGGATACTGCTGATGGATCCTGAGCCCTGGAAATGAGGAGCCACGAGGGGACCATAACCGGGACTCTGCACTCACTGGCTTGTGACTTCATGCATCGGAAGGAAACTTTATAGGCTGGTATAGGACATATGGGCTAATATCAGACTTATGACTTTGAACTGGACTGGGTTGGGATGCTTTCTCAATGTTCCATTCCTCTTTTATATAAACCTTTCCCTTATGTCCATATGCATGTCTATGAATTTGTTTCTCTAGTCTACTTGGCTAACACAGGTTGCCACACCATTCTCTGTTTGTACAGACTGACTAGACTGACCATAAGCCACAGGAAGGGCCTCAACTTTAACTAGGTCAACAGATCCCCAGGAAGCTATGGTTTGGATCAGATTTTAGTGAGTAGGTACCTGAACAAGATTAAGGCACGGAGACAACTGAAAGACCTTGTTGGCAGCCATCCACTGCTCACAATGCTTAAGGAGATTTTCTTTAGAAGAGACCCACACATGCATTGACAAGAATCCTAGGAGCAATACTGTTTGAACTTAGCTTTGTAATGCGTGTGTCTTACAAAGATGATAAGAAACAGCAGAGAGTATGAAATACGAATGAGAACTAAACCAGAAGGGTAATCCCATCATTTAGGAATAATAGCAGATAACATTTTGCTAAGGAGTCCTGGTGGCACAGTGGGTTAAGCCGTGGACTGCTACCTGAAGGTTGTTAGTGTTTTGAACCTGGCGGCCACTTGGTGGCAGAGAGATGAGCTAGTCTGCATCTGTAAAGATTCCCAGCCTCAGAAACGGCAGGAGCCATTCTACTCTATCTGATACAGATACTGTGACTTGGAAGAATGCAGGCATTACCAAAAGAGAGCATGACTTCCACAATGCAAGTAAAATTGTGCTGAAGGCAATTAAAAGGTGATCGCAGCAGTACATGGACAAGGAGCTCCTAAAAATTCACTCTGGATTTAGGAGAGGACACCAGATAAAGGATGGGGTTGCTAACATCAACTGGATCTTGGTTGAAAGCAGAGGATACTCCAGAGATGTTCAAAGAATACTACAAAGATGTGTGTTTTATTGATTATGAAAGGGCATTGAACCATGTGGACCACACCCAGTTATAAATAACACTGTGAAGAAGGAGAATTCCTGAATATGGCATTGCACTAAGCCTGCCTGTAGACCGAAAGGCGGTTGTTTGAGCAGAATGCAGGGTTCCTACAAGGTTTAAAAATCAGGAAATGTGTGTATCAGATTTGGATTCTTTCATTTAATTTTTGGAGCACATGATCCAAGAAACTGTGGCATGAAATATGTGGCATCAGAATTGGAGGAGGAGTCATGAACATCCTACAATATGCAGATGACCCAACCTGGCAGCAATGCTCACTGATATCTAGTCAACGTCAACTCATTGCGACCCTGGCAGGCAGGAGAGAACGGTCGTGTGAGTTCTCGAGACTGCAGCTCTGTATGGGAGTAGAAAGCTCTATTTTTCTTCCAGGGAGCGGCTGGTGGTTTCAAACTGCTGACCTTTCAACTCACTGACCTAACCCCCAGGTCTTCTTACTCTGCACACAAAGGAAACAAAGTCCCACAGCAGGACCAATAGACAATCATCACAATGAATGGAAAAAAAGATCCACATTGTCAAGGATTTCATTTTACTTGGATCCACAATCAAAGTTCCTAGAAGTAGCAGGCAAGCAATCAATCTGCACACTGACTTGGGTTCATCTGCCACACACGAACTATTTGATGTGTTAGAGAGCAAAGACAGCATTTTGAGGACTAAGGTGAGCTTGACCTATGTCATGGTATTTTTCCGTCATCTCATAAGGCTGTGGACCTGAAAAATGAATAAGGAGGAGTGCAGAAGAATAGATATATTGGAATTATGGTGCTGGTGAAGAAGAATATTAAAAAGACCATGGACTGTTAGAAGAACAAGCACATCTGTCTCGAGGCAGTACAACCAGAAAGGTCCTTGCAAGTGAGCAAGTGCGGGGAGACTTTGTCTCATGAATTTCGGACACACGCGACCAGCAGGATCAGCCCCTGGAAAAGGTCATCCTGCTGGCAAAGTAGAGGCTCACTGGAAAAGAAAGGACCTTACAAAGAGAGATTGACACGGCGGCTGCAACCAGGGGCTCAAACAGAGCCATTGTGAAAAGGGTGCAGGTCTGGGCAATGCTTTGTCCCACTGGCGCAGACGTGACCGCTCCTCTCAGCAGGAACAGGGTGCCTCAGACTTGACTTAACAGCAGTGGGCTGGGTAACGCTTTGATGGCTTGTAGGAAGTATTCGTTTAGGAAAGTGATCCAAAATGGAACACATAAAAATTGATATCCTTAACAACAGTCAGCTGACGTATTGGACTGGTATCAGCCATATTGAATCAGAGAAACATATGGTCAACTGTGTCAGGAATGACAAGTGAAGAAGAAACGAGACTACTTTCATCTCCTAAGGATGAATCCAAGATCAACCCTGAAGTACAATGTGGTCAGTGATAGGATAGTAGCCATACCAGGAAGGCCAGCTAAGACAATTATTATTGAAAGCTATACACCAACGACTAATATCCAACATGAATAATGACTTTTTTCATGAATAAATATTTTTACCAACGTTAACAGTCCACGATTGATCAAACAGGCAGCCTAGATACATTGAAAATTAAAGGTGATTGGCATATAAAAGTCGAAGACAAAGAAAAAGGATTAGAGATTAGAAAATATGGCCTTGATAGAAAGGAGGCTGGAGATCGAATGTTAGAATTTTGTAAGGACGACTTATTAGTGGCAAACACCTTTCCTCAACAACATAAATGGTGCCGTTCATGTGTATGTTCCACTCATCGTCTCTCCCCATTTACTCCGTGAATAACCCCACAGTGAGCATCTCTGTATACATTTCCTGTGTATATTTGTGTTACTTCCTAATAATCATCCTCTCATGGAGTTTATGCTTGAGTTCCACAGTGAGTATACTGTGTGCATATTTCCTGTGTATATCTAGGGTTACTTCCTTATGATCTTCCTCTCGTGCTCAAATTCCAGATCTGATGGCAACGAGTGGCATATGTGTAATGTTATTAATCTTATTCAAATTTCGATTATGCTAGTTTTTCATCAGGGCTTTTTGTGGTTCTTACTCTTGAAACAAAGCAAACTCATTGTCGTTGAGCAGATTCTGACATATAGTCATGCTGTAGGGCAGAGTAGAACTGCTCCTGTGGGTGCCTGTGAATTTTTACTGGGAGAAGAAAGCCTCACCTTTCTTCAACAGGGATGTTGGTGGTTTTGAACTGTTGACTTTGTGGTTAGCAGCCCAACTCCACTACATGGATGTAAAATTTTGATTTTCTTAAGTGAAATAGGTTTAAGATGCACTTTCCTTCAAAAAGATTTATTGAATACCTACTATGTGTAAGGCCCTGTGCTAGGCCTGGGAGATCAGGGATGAGCAGGGTCAGAATCAGGTACTAAAGTGTGCAGCAATGTTTTCAAAGCTCCCGGTGGCATGGACAAGGAATGCTGTGCTCTGGTGGGCTAAGCATTGGGATATTTTCCCACCGACTGCTCCATGGGAGAAAGAGGACACTGTTCATTCCCCAAAGGTTAAATTTCAGAAATCTTAACCAGCATATCTACTCTGCCTTATTGTTCAAACAAAATCAAACAGGTCCAGTGAAA
This sequence comes from Nesogale talazaci, assembly GCA_004026705.1. Lineage (NCBI taxonomy): Eukaryota > Metazoa > Chordata > Mammalia > Afrosoricida > Tenrecidae > Nesogale > Nesogale talazaci. The sequence goes on along the minus strand of PVJH01024370.1, from coordinate 11,436 downwards.
GCAGCCATAGGAGGAGATTTATTGTAACAGTTACATTTACGGCAGAGACATCAGCTCAGAAGGTTATGGTGACTGTTTCCTGGAGACCCCAAAGGGGGCCACAGAACCATTATGAGTCAGCATTCGCTAAATCACAATGAGTTATTTTATATTATTTTTTTGGAATGGATGGTATGGACCTTTTCTTTTCCTTCAGTTGACTTGTTTGGAGCAAGTCACATTTGCTGAAATGAAAAGAGACTGCCTATGTAAAGTGCCCAGGGCAGAGTTGGCCTTCAATAAATGGTTCCTATCTCTTGGAACAGAGTTTTTATGCCCATGGCTGTGCTGAAGTGCACAACCTTCTCTGGAACTCAGGGTGCATGTGTGACTGGCAGATGGCCAGAGCTCTTCTCTATGGAGCCTGCCTTGGTCTCATTAATACCAAATTGTCTCTAAGATACAGTTTTATTTGAAAGGTCAATACTTTAGCGACTTTGGAGCTCAATCCAGTTCTATGAACCGGAGTGGTGGGTTTTATGTGAAAAGTTCTCTTGGCAACTTTAATGGAAACCTTCATATAATTTGATATGAACCCTTGCATTTTTCCATCACTATCAACTGTTCCACCAAGTCTTTGAGTTTCACATGTTCAGTTTTCAACAATCCCATCTTCTTTTGGCCATGGGAACAATCTCTAAATGACTTTAAGTGATTTGGCCATTTTGGGGAAAGATGTAAAAGTGGCTGATGTGAAGGGAAGTGAAGATTGTTTTCATATCCTTTTCTTGCATCAGGTTCCTGGAGACAAAGAACACACTTCTCTGGGGGGACTAGAGTTCTTATTGTCACTTTTCGTCTTTTCTTTTTCCATAAGCACAGTAATCAGGCATTTTCTCTGTGGGAGGCTTGTTTCTTCTGCACGGGGTCTTTCAGCGTGAGTCCACTGCTAATCCACTTGTTTGTCCAGATGGACTGGCCTGGATTCTTGTAACAGTTCAGCAGATTATTCTGTGAAAGTTCTGCGTGGTCCTGTGGAGAGAGAACTTCTTGAAGACATAGTTCTCAGAAATGGAAAGTTTAAAAGAACATTTTCTGTCCTTCATGTAGTGAAAGAAAGAGGCAGGTTTGGAGAAGCTGGTAGAACTCAGGACTGGGTTGTAGGTTAGAAATCATTCTACTTACCTCTTCTCATCCTGACTCCACCCTTGGTGTCTTTGATAATCTTGTTCTACTTTCTCCCTCATGGGTTTAAAACATTTTTTTCCTGAAGTTTTCTTTGGAGTCTATTATGATACCAGGTTTCCTAAAGTCAGTCTTTATATATCCAGCAGGGAGACGTTATTGGCCAAGTTTCTCTTCTCCACATTAGAGAGTATTTGAAATATTGACCTTCTGACCACCCTTGATAGATCACGACCATCTGAGAAGTCTCAGAGGGAGGATTTACCACCAGTCAAACACATGATATATTCAGCACTTCAGGAGAGCAGGGTTGGGCCTGCACAGAGCTGTAATGGAAAATGCAGCAGAGGGATTTATATACCTAATTAAAAGTAGCAAACTCTCAAATCCAGACTCATAAATTGACTTCCATACTTCTGATTGCTGAAAGTGTTTTAAATCAAAAGCCCATTGAGGTGAGAGTTCATTTTTTCTGCCTGAATCCGTTTGGCCCAGCACCTTAACAATGGAAAAATTTTCAATATTAATTTCATTTATAGTAACAGTCGAAGTGCAATTTGAATCAGATGGCTGATGTATAAACCAGAGTTATGGGTATTTGTCAGAGAAACTCTCGACCCCAAGTACTGGGGGCAGATACAGCTTGAGATGGAGAATCACAACGTTGTTTAGCTCAAAAATCCTACAGTGGCTAGGACAGGTCATTTCGAAATTTGCTGTCTTTGGAGAAAGCTGTCAAAACAAGACAAGGAATCTGAAAAAAAAAAATACTGGAGCAAAAGCAAGGTAGGCAGCTGAATTTGCCGGTTGGTCCACACAAGGCCATGATAAATGTGTTCTCCTCATTGTTCTGTTGTTCTGAAAATATTTTCTGAATTGATAGCTGGTTTACATGTCCTTGTATCACTCCCTTTTATTATCACTCTGGGCTTTTTGAAGGACATGAAATTGCTTTTCAATCATATCTGCAGCATAAACCATAAGGACCTATTTTTTCCTTCCAAAGATGCTGTAGGATTGTGAAGACTTTACTGTTTGGCCGGTTCCTTGAGGACAGGCCCATGGCATTCAGCCTCTCAAATCGAACATTAAGCTCAGGGCTTCCTAACATGAGTTTAACTGGATAATGGGACTCAGCACATTCAACCCTTGGTCTGACCCAAGTCTGAGGAATGCAGTCAGTTGAGCTGGGAAGTCAGCAATCATCACTGACTCTTCCTCTCCTTCCTCGTTCTTCTGTCCTAGAAAATACACAGGGTGACTCATGCCAACGCAAACATTTCTCCATGTAAAGTTCACTGGCACTGACTGCATTCTTGAAGTCATGCAAGCATTCTTAGACTCCGTTTCCACATTGCCCCTCCCTCATTAACACGAACACACTGCCCCCCAAACTTTCTAACTATTCCGTTGGCTGTTGCCAATTTGATCTCATAAAAGTAAAAACCCACTGCTGTCTAGTCGACCTAGCAACTTCTCTGAAGCTTATAGGAAGAGGAGACTGTCTCTTTAGGGTTTCTGAGTCTGTAGCTATTTATGGAAGAAGACAGTTTCTTCCTTTTCCCTTGAAGCTGATGGATTTGAATCACAATCATTGTAGTTAGCAACCCAGTGTCAAGTCCACTGTCCTAGCACCTGTGATCCCATCTGAATAGTTCATGAGTGAGCGTAATGCTCAAGGAAGGAATTCTTTATGAATGAACCACTGTTTGGCTGGAAGAAGATTTAAGGGTCATTTTTGGTAGAAAGGCTAAAGAATATATCAGGGCAATTGTTTTTGAGGGTATCTGGAGCCTCGATGGCTGTAGAAAGTTTGGATTTTGTATGGATTTGAAATTCTTTTCTGCATTCTCCTCCATTTTCACCCAGATTTTTCTATAGATGCCTCAATCAAAACATTCAGAAGAGTACCAGGAGCAGTTTTTGTGTTCTGGTACCAAAGGAGGTGGTTGTTCACTTCCTTCCCTGATTCTTAAGTCTCCTTCTTCTCCTGTGAGGAGCTGGTAATGCACATGGTTTGCATTTTCAGTTCCACAAGGGGATATTTCTTTTGGCATGGATTGATGTGAAGGATATGGTTTGCCTGCCGACCATTGAAAGAGGCAAACATGTTGAATGCAGGAAAGACTGTGAGCCTCTGAACTCCTGTGCTGCAAAAAAGGAAAGAAACATGATTCTTATTAAGTGTCCTTCAAGGGTGAGCAATTTTCTGCTGGAGGGAAGAAGAACAACTAGGGGGAGCTAATGGTCTCCCTATTACCAGCTGTTAACTAAGTGCCGTATTCGTTTCTATAAACATTTGGCACGTGAGTAGTAAGCGGGGAATAATGATCAGGTCTGTATCACTAAGTTTGTTACTTTGTAAGTGGAAAAATTAGTGTCAGCTGATGCTGTCAGCTTAACTCAAGTCTGTGGTACAGCAGCAAGGGGTCGGTCAGCAGCGATTATAACAAGAGCTTCAAGGAAACCTGTTTGGGCAGAGAAAGGACCTCCCGAGGTTGTCCTCACTCTCTTCTGCACCATCACCTAGTGGGTGACCCTCAAACTCTCCCCAAAACCTCCTCAAACCCTTCCCAAACCCTCCCCAAGCCATCTTCCTGTGCGGAACTTGACTGTGACTTTTCAAATGCACTAACAATTGCACCCAGGAGCACTCATGGTGATAGGTCAGCTGTGGGCAGTCTCAGTTTCTTTTTGCTGCTTTCCTTAGTCTATTCTGTTGATGGGAGCCCTGGTGGTTGAGAGAGTTAACGTTTATTGTGTCAACCTGGCCAATGAATGGATTAATTGAAGAATGGAGAGATAAATGACTCACTGAGCCTTGTCTTTCTAGTTCTCAGATCTCTTACTCTCTGATGGTCAGACCAGGGTGAAGCTGCCTTAGCTAGTTCCCCGCTTCAGCTGGCAAGACTCACTTTCTGTGAGACAGCCCCTAGAAGAAGCCACATGGACCTACCCCATTGTAGCAGTCATGTGCTTATGTTAACTTTATGATTGAAATGTAGGGATGGAGTCTGGCCTGTTAATCTGGAGACAGCCATTGTGTAGCCAATGAGGCCTCTATGTGGGCATGGCTTTCTCCTGAGACTTCTGGGAAATCTCGCGATATTTCCCTCGTGAAGATGAGAAACTATCTTCCCCAGTTGTTGGGAGTTAGCCTCAGAGACAATGAATCACGGACAAGACAAGATGGCAGCATCTGAGAATCTGGAGGAGCCAGCGAAGAGACCACACAGCTTTGCCCTGATGGAGCCAGACCTCTGAAGCTGGGGTGGCCACATGACCTCTGCCAGCGATGAGTTGCTTCTGCCACCACAGGATGCTGTTGATGGACCCTGAGCTCTGGAAGTGAGGAGCCATGAGGGGACCCCTGCCGGCACCAGGATTCTGCACTCACTGACCTGTGACTTCGTGAGTTGGAAGGAGACTTTATAGACTGATATTGGGCATATGGGTTAATATCAGACTTATGATTTTATACTGGACTGGATTGGGATGCTTTCTAAATGTCCTATTTCTTTTTTTTTTTTTGGGGGTGGGGGAGGCATCACTGCCTCTGGTGGTCGTGGGCACTACCCATTGCCACTGCTGAGAGCTGCCGCTGGATTTGAACCAGGAAGCTCACGGGCTGCAGTCCTGCACTCAACCACTTATGCCACCGGGGTTCAGCCCATCCTAGTTCTTCTATACATAAACCTTTTCCTTATATCCATATGTGTGTCTATGAAATTGTTCCTCTAGTCTACCTGTGAAGCCCGGGGTGCGGGAGCAGCCATGTGAAGACCCCTGTCAGCACTGAGATGCTGACACGGTCACTGATTCAGCTTACCTCTTGCAGTCGGCCTCATTGTGTGTGTTTTGTAAGATTGAGGAGGACTCTGTAGATTGGTGTTGGACATATGGACTAATGGGCTTGGACAGCACTGGGTTAGGATGCTTTCATAATGTACACTCATCCTTTATATAAAACTCTCTCTTGTCTACACGCGTGTCGGTGGGTTTGTTTCTTGAGTCTACCCAGACTAACTCAGTGGCAGAGTGGGATGAGAGGTGGGCTGCTAAGGGAAAGAAAGGTCCGCGGTTCAAATCCACCAGCTGCTCTGAGGAAGAGAGATGAGACTTTCCACCCCATTGCAGAGTTTCTGTCTCTGAGACCCAGAGGGGCAGTCCTGCCCTGCCCTCTTGATTGGTCACTATGAGCCAGGGAGTTTGGCTTGGTTTGGTTTATCCCATTGATAAACCTGCTCCTGATCTAGACCAGTGGTAGTCAACCTTCCTAATGCCACAACCCTTTTATACAGTTCTTCCTATTGTGGTGACCCCTAGCCATCAAATTATTTTCGTTGCTACTACACAACTGTAATTTTGCTACTGTTATGAATCTTCATGGAAATATCTGATATGCAGGATGTATTTTCATTGTTACAAATTGAACATAATGAAAGAATGGTTATTAATCACAAAACATGTACTTATATATATTGTGAAATATTTATTTCTAATGACAAATCAATGAAATTTTGTCTTGAAGCATGGTGTAGCATGGGTAGCAGTCTTCATGTCAGGTCTGTGGGCATATCTGCATGTGGGCGAACTTACCTGGAGATAGAGAAATAGTGTCTCAATTCCTAAGACCATGGGAGATATATATTTTTCAATGGTCTTCGGAGACCCCTGTGAAAGGGCCATTCAACCCCCAAAGGGGTCAAGGTTGAGGACCACTGATCTATACATACCTGGGCTTACATGTGTAAGACAAGGATACCATGTATCCTCAAATATAAGCCAATCCAAATATCAGCCAAGCCACCTAATTTTGCCACAAAACTGCATATAAAATGTGCTGAAAAACTAAGTTTACTAGGGCATGAGATCCCATCAGACCGGACCAGAAAACACTCCTAACGGTCAACAAATAGACCTTGAACTATTTGCAGCCTTTTCTTTTTTTCTTCTTTTTGTGTGTGATTGACTTGTTGTTGCTTTCTTTTCTCTTCTTGCTTTGTTTTGCTCTGTATTGTTTTTATGCACATTATTAATTTTGAAGGTCTATCTAGATAAGATAGGCTGGATAAACACTCTGGAGGAGAAAACAATGGGACAAAGGAGCAACAAATGATCCAAAATCAGTGGCAGGAAGGATGTGAGAAGCTCGGTAGGGCTTGATCAGGAAAATGTTACTGAGAGGAATTACTGAAACCCAAATGAAGACTGAGCATGACAGTGGGACAAGAGGAAAGTAAAAGAAAATCAAGGAAAGAGCTAGGATGCAAAGGGCACTTATAGAGGTCTAAATACAGGAATGTATACATGTAAATATATTTACAGCCCCAATAAAATGATTTATTAAAAAAAGGTGGAGGAAAGAGGAGCTTATATCAAGGGCTCAAGTAGAAAATATTTGGAAATGAAGATGGCAACATGTGCACAAGTGTGCTTGATACAAATGATGTATGAAATGTTATAAGAGCTGTAAGAGCCCCCCCAAAATCACTGGAAAAATATATTCATATGTGATGATTAAGAAATAGGTCTATGAGCACATATATATATATATATATATATATATACACACACATATAGTATTAAGGTAGCAGATGGACATTGGGCCTCTCCACACAAGCACTCCCTCAATGTTAGAACACTTTGTTCTATTAAACTGGCATTCCATGATGCTCACCTTCCATATACGATCACTGAAGACAAAACAGGCACATAAGAAAACATGGTGAAGAAAGCTGATGATGTCCAGCTTTCAAAAGATATAGCATCTGGGGTCTTAAAGGATTCCAGGTAAACAAATAGCCATCTAGGTGAGAAGCGACACAGCTCACATGGAAGAAGCACACCAGTCTGTGTGATCACAAGTTGTCGAAGGCATCATGTATTATGTATCAAAAAACAAAAAATCATATCATTGTGAATGGGGGGGGGGGGAGTGTGGAGTGGAGACCCAAAGCCCATCTGTAGGAAACTGGACATCCCCTACAGAAGGGTCTCAGGGAGGAGGCAGGACCGTCAGGGTGCAACGTAGCAATGATGAAACATGCAACTTTCCTCTAGTTCTTTAATGCTTCTTCTCCCCACGCCCCGCACTATCATGATCCCAGTTCTACCCACAAATCCAGCTAGACCAAAGGATGTACACTGGTACAGATAGGAACTAGAAACATGGGGAATCCAGGAGGACAAATAGCCCCCTCAGTATGAATAATGAGAGCAGCCATACCAGGAGGGGAAGGGGAAAGTGGGATAGAAAGGGGAACCAATTACAAGGATCTACATATAACCTCCTCCCTGGGGGATGAACAACAGAAAAGTGGGAGATGTCAGACAGTGTAAGACATTGCAATAATAATAATAATAATTTATAAATTATCAAGGGTTCATGAAGGAGGTTGTGATGGGGAGGGAGGAGTAACATGAGGAGCTGATAGCAAGGGTTCAAGTAGAAAGCAAATGTTTTGAGAATGATGATGGCAATAAATGTAGAAACATGCACGACACAATGGATATATGTATGGATTGTAATATGAGTTGTATGATCCCCCAATAAAATGATTAAAAGCAACAATAACAACCCCAAACTCAGCTTATACACGAGCACCTATGGTAATCCATTTGAGGCTCAGAGTTCTCAGCTTTAGTAGTTGGATTGGAGGGCTTCCTGAGGAAAATCCTGGACACACTAGGAACAATAGCAATCCGTTTCCTGTGTGGATGAGGTCCTAGTTGGAACACATCTGTCCGAGAGTCAGAATCTATCACAGGTGGGCAGACATCCGAGCATCGATGCTCCGTGATCGGTGGCTGTGAGTGAGTCCCTCTCTGTGTTGGGGACAGGTGTGATCCGATGAATCCCAGACACAATTCCTGTCTTCTAGTAACTTACAGCCTCATTGGTGACACAGGCAGAATCCATGCACATCTGCTGTTTTATTTATGGACACTTCTGTACTTCATGCCCTTCCACACTGGAAGACAATCAGCATAGAGGAAACAGGTAGGTGACACAAAGAGCCAAAGGACAACAGCTCCCTAATTAAGGGAGACGGTGGTGGACTAATTATACTATAAATCCAAGGGGAAAGCAAGTGACTCCCATGGCACAGTCACCAGGGGAAACAAGAACCACACAGGGCAGACTAAAAGGAGATATTAAATTGCACGGTGTCAGCTCTGAGTGCTTTAGAAGTTCAAGGCAGAGCTCAGGGACAATTTCGCTCTTACCATCTGCATGACCCAGAGAGTGAGTTACCCAGTCTGTGCCTCAGTTTCTTCCTCTAGATTAAAGTGGGAAGAATACTTCTGATGACCAGACCCCAACTCTTAATGCACAGGCCTTTCCCCCTGCCCATTCAGGAAGCTCTGCTATCCAGAGTTCTCCCAGGGTTCCCCCTGCCACACTTTCAATCCCACTGTGATATCTGGTTTCAGAACTGGACACGCATCTCCCCAGTTTTTGCTGCCTTTGACTGGACTTCCTTTGCTTCGACCAGGTGTGCTCTCTCCCCACTCGCCTTTACTTTCTGCTCCCCGAGACTCTCTGCCATCCACTCCAGAACAAGCTGTGTGAGTCTGGGTAGACTAGAGAAACAAATCCATAGACACGCATATGGATATAAGGGTACGGTTTATATATAAGAGGAATAGGACATTAAGAAAGCATCCCAACCCAGTGCAGTACAAAGTTATAAGTCCGATATTAGCCCATGTGCCCGATACCAGTCTATAATGTCTCCCTTCACTCACAAAGTCACAGGCAGTGGGTACAGAGTCTCAGCACTGGCAGGGATCCCCTCATGGCTCCTTGCTTCCAGGACTCAGGGTCCATCAACAGCATACAGTGGTGGTAGAAGCAACTCTGCGCTGTCAAGGGTCTGCACATGGCTTCTTCAGCTTCAGAGGTCTGGTTCCATCAGGGTAAGGCCATGTGGCTTCTCCTCCAGCTCCTCCAGCTCTGGGAGGCTGCCATCTTGTCTTGTCTGTAGTTCGTTGTCTCTGAGACTAACTCCCCACAACTGGGGAGATAGCTTCTCATCTTCATGAGGGAAATATCATGAGATTTCCCAGAAGTCTCAGAAGAAAGCCAGGCCCACACAGAGGCCTCACTGGCCTCTCAATGGCTATCTCCAGATTAACAGGCTAGACATCACTCCTACATCTCAATCATGAAATTAACATAAGCACATGACCGCCACACAAGCCATCCCAGGAGTCGCCCAGACGCCGACTTCCCCAACCAGGCCAATGCAGGCTCTGTTTACAAAATCACCAGTCTGTGCTGTCTTCCCACCTCCCTGGGCCTCCATTCTTGCCAGATGCCCTTCAGGTGCCCTTGGCATTCTCAGCTCCTCAGCAAGGAGCCCTCATTCCCTCTCTTTTCTGAAAGTTACCCTTTCATGTTCTCTGGTTCCCTCCATGACTCTGCTTCCTACCACTCTGGGGGACGTCAGAGTGTCACGGGGACCTCGTAACCACCTAGAGGTTTCAGCCTGTACCGTTTCCCAAGATTCACAAGGCGGAGTGGAGGACACAATCGGGGGCCTCCCTGCCTTCTCTCAGGATGTGGGCCTGTCACATGGTCTCCCCACGTGGCGGCCTCAAGGAAGTTGCACATCTTACACGGTGCTTCAGGACTCCAAAGGAACATGCAGAGACAAGAAGCCAGGTAGCAGCTGCATGCTTTCATGTGACCTGCCCTTACTTTTGTCACATGGTGTTGTTTGAAACAGTTACATAGACTCGCCCAGATTTCAGGAAAGGAGACATAGTTCCCTGTGTCTCCCCATAGCCTCCCCCTACCTTCACTCTCCCCCATCCCACTCCCACTTCTTAGATGACATCCCTTGGTAATAAGAGCATGGAGAGAGGACTATGTAAATGGGAACTTTGAAAAACTTGTAGGAAAATGGAATTTGATAATACTGGAATATTTGCATGACTTTTTTTTTGGAAATCCTCTTGTGTTCATGCTTGGAGCCCGGGGGTGTATGTGGGTGAGTCAACAGACTGCGAATTGCAAGGTCAGCATTTTGAAACTGATAAGAGAAGAGGACGCTTCCTAGTCCTAGTCCTGTGGGGACCCCGTCTCAGAACCCTCAGGGGCAGCTCTAGGGTCCTCAGCGTCGACCCCATGGCCCTGAGTGATGTTTCTGTCTATAGTGGTTCAGCTATCTTTGGGCAGTGGGGCTTTAAATAACTCTATCAAACTCTCTTCTTTCTTCAAAATTTCAACAATTCCAACTGCATTCTCCATCCCAGCCAATGCCACTGCTTTCAAACTCACTAAGAAAATGGCATCAATCAGAAGAGAATTCCCCCTGACTCTCTTCCATCTCCCCTCTGGACTGCTGCCTGGCCCACTTGTGCATCCAGTCCTGAAGTTCCCTCCTTCTGCACACCTCTATTTCAGCTAGTGACAGCCCCTTGACTAAAGCCCTTGATGTCCTCCTGATCTGTTCTTTTGCATTGTACCCGAAACACTAAGCCAATCCTATTGGTTCTGCCTTCAAGACCCATCTAGCATGGAACATTTCTCACAACCAGCATCCTGATCTGAGATGTTAAGATCTCACCACATGTTAAAGGAGCCCTGGAGGTGCAGTGAGGTCAGTAGCAGGCTGTGAGTGTCAAGGTCAGACGTTCAAACCCACCCGCCAGTCTGCAGGAGAAAGATGAGCGCATCTGTTCTTGGGCAAACTTAAGCCTTGGACACCCTAAAGTTCCAGGCTGCCAGCTTCCAGCTTGCTTCAGGATAGCTCCCCTAGGGGGCCCAGAAGGGTCGTGTTGCAATGCAAGTCAGGTTACATCGCTGCTTTGCTTGGCACCTCGCAATGGCTCCCCTTCTCCTTTAAAGTAAAGCTAAAATCCTTACAACAGCCTCCCAAAGAAAACTGATGGCCACCCAGTTGATGCCAACTCACACTGACTCATGGGAGGGAAGAACTGCCCCTGTGAGCTTCTGAGACTCTGACTCCCGAGAACACACAATTCTGGCCACATTTCTTTTTGGAAGTTGAAAGCCTCATCTCTCTCCTGTGGAGTTGCTGGTAGTTTTGAACCGCCAACCTTGCCACCAGGCCTTCTCCCCACGTACAGCTCCTCAAGGCCACACTGAAGTCGCACCCCTGCTTGAGTCACAATGCTCATCTTACGAGAGATAGAAGGAGAGCGGATCGAGTGGAGAGGGAGCAGCTTACTACAACTGAAAATGCAGGGCCTGGAGGGGAGTGCTTTTTTGGGCCCCGGGATCTTTGTGCTGAGCATCCA